>VZRW01011179.1:366850-469194 GCA_013398125.1 Aegotheles bennettii | reverse complement strand
AGCGGGCTCTGGCGGCCTCCCCCGCTGAGACGGGGCGCCGCGCTCCACTGGGGCCTCGTCCCCTGCCCCTCCCTGTCCCCGGGGCGGCTGAAGGGGTGAGGAAGAAGCCTCGGGGGCTGCTCGGCCCGTGCTGGCCTTGGCAGAGGGCACTGAGGGCACAGGAGCTCCGCGGAGGCCCCGGCCAGGCCCTGCTGAGCACAGGCCTGACCCTGGCGCGTCCCGGCTTTCCCCGCTGTGCCATCGGCTTTGCCCCCCTCTGCCCGCAGGGACAAGTACCGCTACTTCGCCGTTCTCCTGAGGGACCGGTTCGATAAGAACAAGGATGTGAAGGACATGGTGAAGGCCACGGAGCTGCTGCGGGCGGGCGAGGAGGAGTTCTGGGCGAACCAGCACCCCCAGCCGTACATCTTCCCCGACTCGCCCGGGGGCACCTCCTACGAGAGATACGAGTGCTACAAGGTGAGGAGGCCTCCAAGGCTTGGTGTTCCTGTGCTTGCCTTACTCCTTTGAGTTAGTGGAAAGTGTTTTAAGTGGATTTTCACGGGGCTGCAGGTTGACTCAGCAGTGTCATTTCTCTGACGCTTTGCTGCTCCTGAACACGGGAGAAGCTGTTCTGCTTGTCTGATCCTTGAAGGTGGAGTTTGCTGGTCTCTCTGCAGACAACTAGCCACCTTTTTGGCTGGAATAATCACCTATTCTATTGCCAAATGGAAGCTACTCCATGATGGGCCAGTTAGGCACAGTGAAAGGGCTGGAGCTGAGCTGTGACAGTAGAGGTGGAGGAAGAAGCTGTGCTGCCCTTCGAGGTGCCATCTGGTTACAGCCTTGGTTTCTCTCTGGCCTTGTCAGATGTTGGCTTGGCTGCTGGGGGACTTCTTTTTGCTCAGTCCCATCGTTCTCCCAGCATTTGTAGTAATGGACCAAATCACCATTTCCCTTCACAGGCTGCAGTGCAGATATGTATTTGTGTGTTGCTGTGTGATAGGTGGAATGCCTAAAAATAGAAGCGGTATTATTAGAATCTAAGGCACTTCTGCAGGCTTCCCTCCCAGTCTGTTCTGTTTAGGAGTAAAGAAACAGATTTCATAGGAAAACACAGGGTTTTTGCTTTCTTGGTGTTGGCTTTTAATGCGTTATGAGAAGTTGACACTGACCTAGCGAGTACACGCACCCATTTTCTCCTGAATTTGAAGGAAGTGCTGCCGCAAGACGAGAACTGATCAGATCTTTGTGCATAAGAAACCACGTGAAAGGAAGAATCTGACATAGATTTATTAGAGGCAGAAAAAAGAACATATGAGTGAAAAGGGAAGAGGAGCTTGTGCCTTATGGGACCTAGCAGCAATAGAGATAATAGTGAGGGAGAATCCGGGTGGAAAAAAGGCCAGTTGAGCAGTAAGTGGTCAAGGTTAGTTTTCATATAGAAATATAAACTGGTTTGTGTTCTCTTTGCCCTGTTTGACGTGCTGGAACTGTCCTTCAGCAAGAGGGCCATCACAAGGAGTTGGCTTGTTTGTGTATCGGTGACCGTCCGTTGTGGATGCTGCCACAGAGTCCTTGGACCTCAGCCTGCAGTGGTGGTCATTGATGTTTGGTGCATATGGATTTTTTAAAATTCATTTTTAGCAGGTCTGCTGTTTCTGCTTAGAGAAAGGTTTACTTAGGGATGAGAATCACGGCAGGAAACTGGAAGTGTAAATGTCACTGGATGAGTGGTGCTATTGGAGCATCTTCTTCTTTAAGAGCTGTTGTTTGGGGGGGAAAGGTGGGGGCTTTTGTTTTGCTTTTTTAATAATTGTATTTAAAATGTTAACATTCAGTGAAATGCTGCTGTTGAATTTTAAATTTTACTTTTTTTTTCCTTGACTGAACATCTCAGAGGTCAGACCATTACCGAGATCTTAAAGGCTGCTTATTTTTTCATTAGTTGTAAACAAGTGGAAATGAGCTGTAAGATTCTCCCTCTGTCAAGGAAAATGAATTGGTGGTTGCAGAAAAGGCCTTCTGTAACCTGCTGCCTTTGGGAGAAGGAAGAAATGAGATCTCTTCCACCAGGTCAGATTATTTCAAGAGTAAACTGAGCTGACCTGGGATGTATCCTCGGAATGCTGTGCTTGAAGCAAGTCACTCTGATGTCTTCCTATGATTTAGGGTAATGGGAAACAAGGATTAAAAGCAGTGACCTCTGCCCTGCAGTGCCTTGAGGCTCACAGCAGCCAGGTGGCTCTGCAGTGGTGGTTTTGTGTAGTTCTTTATTTCCTAGGGTATTTATGCATTTTAATACCGGCTTCAGTTCTGTTGTATGTGTGTACTATATATGGTTTCATATATAAAAATTACATCTATTATATTTTTCTTTAACAGATTCCTGAGTGGTGCTTGGATTTCTGGCATCCCTCTGAGAAGGCAATGTATCCTGATTACTTTGCCAAACGAGAGCAATGGAAGAAGCTGCAGCGGGAGAGCTGGGATAAAGAGGTGAGTGCTTGCCCAGGGCAAAGTAAAGCCTCTTTAGCACGCGAGTGTTGTGTGTGACATTTAGATGTGTTCTTGGAAAATATCTGAATGCCTGCTGCAGTCTTGTTTAGACTCTGCTTTATTAGAACTGTTGTCAACATGAAGCACTGACTTGACCTCTAATGCCTACGTGGAGATCTGAGTTACAGCTTCATGAAGGCTGTGAGGGGAGTTTGAAGTTAAAGCTGAACCTGCAGCTGGGTTTCAGTTAGCGCAGGGCTGTTGTGGCAGCTTTGCTAAAGGAAATTCCGAGGTGAGATGAGATTACTGACCAGAGAATTCCTGTTCTGCTGCTGTGGAGCTCCTGACACTTTCTGGTGGCACCTTTGAAAGTGAGTCACCAGTGTTCATCAGTTGGGAATTGAGGCTGATTTCTGGCCAACCTGAACCGAGATTCAGTCAGAAGAAGTTGATGTTCTTAGGTCTTAATTCAGTTGTAGAAAAAATAGTTGGACTCTAGTGTGACACTCATTGGAATTAACCCAGTGGCAGCAGCACTTGTGCTTCTTCAAGAAACACATACTGAAAACATCCGAAGGTGGCGTGCAGGAATAGAAGGCTCCTGCGGGCTGGGATGGAGCTTGTTCAGGACTTGGAATTCTCTGGCAGCTTTCAAAGCAGGAGAATGTGGTCTGTGTAATGTAGCAGTGGTGGATGTGAGTTATATGGAAATAATTCCTTTTAAGTAAGATTTCTAATGTAAATCACTTTTTACTCCTAAAAATTCCTTCTTAATTAGGGAATATGAGCCTGCAGTAATTACTGAGAAGCACAGAACCTGTCTGGCAACCCGAAGGGGTTACTGCTGGCTTTTCCCCTCTGGAATGGGGGCCAGTTTCGCTCCCCACCTGGGCACTGAAAACCAGTATGGGAATGTGTATACATGTACTAAAGCAGTTTCATGTCTTGTCTTCTAGATTAAGCAGCTAGAGGAAGAAACTCCAGCTGATGGTCCAAGAACCGAAGCTTTGCCTCCAGCTCGTAAGGAGGGGCATCTGCCACCGCTGTGGTGGCAGTATGTCACGAGACCCCGTGAAATTCCCATGTAAAGGTGTTATTTCACTGAGAATTGAAGCGGTCGAGCTTCTGTAGGCAGTAGACATGTCAGTGACCGCACACTACTCTAAGCAGTACAAAATAAAGCCAAATGAAGTAAAACGGGTGTCTTTTCTGATGACATACTGTTCTTCTATAGCATGCACGCACTTCCAGCTTGTGTGGTGGGGAATGGGTGACTGCTGGCACCTACACTCCACACCTGAGGTGTCAGAGAACACTGATGGCCTGTGAGGAAGTCTCGATGGGATGCAAACTCCAGAGCAGGTTTTATAAAGGTGAACACAGATTGTAGCTTTCACAGCAAGAGTTAGAAAACTCAACTATGAGACTGAAAAAATTTGCCACATAAAACTCGTGTTTCCAGAGAAAGAATGTGAGCTTAAAGGGGCAAGGGGAGCAGATTTGCTGTGGGGCTAAACTGGGAGTAACACAGTGTGGTCAGAGCCTGTCCCCCAGGGTGGAGGCAGGGGCACCTGGAGGGGGTGGATGAAAATTAATAAACAATGTGCATCAGCCTGATAATTTGGAATCTGGTACTAGGTACAGGCAAGGTGGCCTATGCTTCTACAACTGGAGTTTCAAGAAACTGACAGCACCAGACATGAGCTTTGGTTGTTCCTGGAAAGAGGGTATTTCTAACCTTGCTTTGAGAAAAGGGCTTCTTGCCCTCCTTCCTCTCCACCCCCCCCGCCCCCCCTCGTTAGGCTTTTGGCTGCATTTTTCACTTGGGTACCACATCTCACAAGACAGAAACCAACCTCACAGTGTCACGCTTTCTTGCTGCTGTCAGTAATGTTGCTGTAGAGCACCAGAACAAAGCTCACCCCTCGAAAACCACAGAGCTCTATCAGATAAAACCTTTGTTCTGATACTGCCCCTCGAGCACACAGCAGTAAAACATTGCTGTATATGATTTTATTTACTTATTTTTTAATTCTCTCTTGGCTTCTGCTGCGTGCAGATGGAACTGGCGCGATCTGCAGAAGTGTGATGAAGGACACCACTGACACCCACAGCTCTGGAAGCAGAACATCTTTAAGAATCGAAATACAGAAGTTTTCCAGCAGTTCTTTATTTATAATGTAGGCTTAAGCAATCATTACACTGTAGAAGGGAGACACACTTACAGCAATTATTTATACCAGTTTAGAACAAAAAACTGCACAGGGAGAGGTCAACTCTCAGTACAAACTAGCAACTAAACCACAATAATTTACCATTAGAAACATTTTATTTTTTAGCTGTGACACTGCTTTTACAATATGCAAAAACACAAACAATAGAACTATCCAAAGTGTTTTGTCACATTCTTTCTACATTGAATTTGGCAACATTTTATATTAAATTTTACTGATTATACTAACGTTTAAGAACTAAACAAGTGAAAAGCTGTACTCGGGTACAGTTACATCCATTCATTTCAAAGGTTTAAATAACACTTTTAACTATTGAGATTATCTCCTAGCAGTTTTTCTTTATGCGAAAACCATCTCAAAGCCTCATTTGCACAATGCATCAGCTACTGTATCAAGATTGGTGGGCTACACCACAGGCACTACTGTTTATTAATATTCTGTAATAAGGAGCTTGTTTTTCAAAGAAAGGAAGGTTTAATATCTTCTAAGAATCATGCCTTTTTTTTTTCTTTTTGCTTTTAAGCCATAACAAAAAAATAAACGTCAGCAACCACAGCAGTGTAAAATGTTATATAGAACACAGCGACTACACAGGTACTAGAAGTCTCACATCCAACGCGGTTATGTATTAAAGCATAAGGGGTTATGTAGGCAAGTCTAGAGCTGACAGAAACCTGCAGAGCGTGTGGTGGAAACCTGCCCCTTGGCTGTAGTAATTGGTGTGTTTTTAAACAGCCCTGGGATGCGCAAGCCTGGTGCCCACCCACGCATGGGTCTGCAGTGGGTGGGCAGATGGCATCCTGCTGGACTGTCCGGTCGGAACACGCCTCGTGCCCCGGGGTCTGCATATTTCTATCAGCTTCAGGAGACGGGTATTGCAGCAATAACTTACTTTTACTTTAAGGAAAAAATCCAACTCTTAATAATTCTATCAACAGCGTTCCAAAAAACATGACTTAAAGTACAAAAAAAGAGGATATAGTGGTCAGATTCCCGGTATTATCAAAAAACCAGTATCTCTCCCCACCCCCCACCCTTCACCCCTTTCTTTTCGGTATTTAAGAAAAGCCAATCATCTGCCCTTTAAAAGAAGTTAAGAAAAACAAGCCCCTGTATTGGAAAGAAACATTTGCGGTTTATTAGATCACAAGCTGGTTACACCTGTCAAATTCTTAAGTATTTTCTCAAAATATTTGGGCTTTCCAAGGTGCCCAGCCTGCTGGGCACAGTCAGAAAAAGGCATTTTGATAATATCTAAGAACTCCCTGCTTGCATTTTAAAAATGTTTTCACATTTGTAACTGCCTTAAGCCTGTCGTCCTTGTTTGTATTCCGTGGAAGGATGAGTGGAACGAGAAGTGACGGTGGAAGAACCAAGCCTACACAGTTACGGCTGCATGCATGTGACTGAGAGTTGCTGCTGTGCAGTCAAGAAAGAAACGTGGAAAAAACCCAGTCTTTAAAACACCCTACAGAAACAAAACACTGCAATCAAATATGGCTTATTCTGATGCATTTACCATGAAGCTACTAGTAATTAACCCTACTAGGCTACTTTTGTGCAACAGCATCTGCTATTCTGATGGCCTCTCCCTCCCCCACTACCCCCCAGATACTCTACCAACCGCAGGTTTCTTCCTTGCATTATATATTGCTTTTATTGTCAATTTTTATTCCTGCTTTTCAAACGTGGGTTTTTTTAGTACTTAAATGAGGATCTGTTCCTTACAGCTTGACTTAAACTTTAAAATAAAAGCCCCATTGTTTTGTTTTTTAACCTCACTATTACAAGGCGCTCTACAAAAGCTTGCAAAAAAGCCAGATTTTCATTAAATCCCTTTGCTGAAGTTAACTACTTGACTTTTTTTTTCTCCTATGATTTAAAACTTTACAAAGAGAGTTATAAAAAAGGTAAATGGGATTTGGCACCTTCAGAAAAAATTAAAAGAGTAACTTAGATCAAAAAAATGCAGAAACAAAATCATTGATATTTACAAATTAAAACACCAGTGAAGATTATGTCTTACTACGCTCTTTCACCTCGTTTTGTCTTCTAGAGTACTTCCAGACTGTCTGTTACCGAGGATCTTAAAAAACTCATTGATTACAGATTGGAATGGATAGAGACAGATTAGATTCCTCACAGTTCCTTCTCGGCAGCTAGTACTCTGGCAGCTTCTCCACTCCTAGGAAATACGAGGTGCTGAGCGGTCATTTGTGGTTGTCTTCTTCAGTTTGACACCACGCCGAATGGCGTTCAGCATATCCTCACCTTGCGGGACATCCCCAGGACTCAGCTCTCCTGGATCGAGCTCCGGCTGGCCTGCGGGCGCCAGGGTGCTGACACCATCCCGGTCACTTTCTTCTCCCTCGCTCTCAGGAACCACTTGCCTGTGCTCGTCGGTAGCACTCAGTTTCTGGCTTGACGGCGGAGGGTTGACGGACGCTTGTCCGCTCCATGAGGATGAGGGCATTGTGGTGACACTTTGCCCGCCATCTCCTGCTGCTGGAGACTCAGGACTTTGCTCGGAACATTCTTCTGTTCCAGCGAGGGCGCCAGGCAGTCCCCCTGGGATATCGGGGACAGTTGGTGTTTTGACAGGAATCACTGGTGTCTTGATCGGAATCGGACCTCCCCCGATGGTGCCGCGTCTGACCGAAGGCTTGGTGGAAGGCGTCCGTCTGATGGTGGCGACGCCCGGGGTGACTATGACCGGTCCAAGCGTGGTTGGCAGACCTGCGGTGGAAGCAGGACGCTTGGTTTGAAACATTCTGCGATAGGACTGGCTAATGTCACTGTTTCTTGGGATGGTGGAAGATTTGTCAAACTCTTGTTGTTCTGCCTCCTGGTCACCACTCACAGAGAAATAATCATAATCTGAAACTGATGCCAAAAGACGGAGTTAGGAACAAGCTGGAGAAGACAGCCTAGTCATGTCAGTAAGTCTGAAGTATGTATACCCCAAAAAAAGGGACATGTAACCAAAAGAGCCTGGAGGTCAATAGCAATTAAGGGCGGTTCCACCTTTACAAGGAAGGAAGCCTGAAATACTGCGACCAAGATCCTCAGCCTGCACAGCTGAAGGCAGGCACTACAGCAGACCGACCCTGAAGCTGCAGGGTGCCCACGTCTTGTGAAAGAGAACGGTACACACTCAGTACCTTCTCTGAGAAGAACTAAGTAACGAACACTCAGTGTTTGCTGCCAGCAATAAGATACCAAAACCAGCATCCCACAAGCCATATGCTACCACTTTTAGATACAAGTACTTAAAACAGTCAGTGACTAAGGAGTGTACTTTAGACTCGGCAACGTGGGGCTCAGGGGACCGTGTACCAGTGATTTCAGCAGCAAATCTGCTTATTTTGCACACAAAGTAAATCCCAACTGTCAGCTCTGAAAACTCAGCCTCAGCTTTCATAACTGCATCGGGTTCCTTCCTTTCCACAGAACTGCTGAGCCAAGCTGGGCCCTCCACGAGCCCTGCTGCCTCTTGTGACTGCACAGCACGACCCACCTCAGCTGAGCAGACAGGGTGGTTTCTGAACTGCACTCACCAAACTCAGTCCCTCTCAGCTTGCTGCTAATTCTGAAACGGTACAAAACCCAACACCTTATTGCACCTTCCCAGGTATGCTGCACTTAGGGTCTCCGATGGGTTCTAACTATGACAATTTCTACTTAGGTAGGAAATAAAAGGCCACAAAGGGAAAGCGAGAGCAGATCCAGAGGACTGACAGAACAGGAAAGCAAAGCTCACGAGTGCATATTTGCTAGGGCACTATCTCGGAAAGGACACTACTACCACAAGAAGTGTGTGAGGCAGTACCGGTGTCATTCCACTTAACCCATAAAATGCAATTCCAGCACCTTCTTTAGAATGGTAGTATCCTTAGGCTAAAACTCGTTTCGGTAATGCACAAGAGAACATGATCGTTCAGAACACTATGCAGCAATCCAGTTTTCTATTTAGTTAATAAATCCAGGCTGCATTCCAAGCTGGGAAAAACTTCACTATAGCAACGTTCATCCCTTTCTCCCTAGCTGACTAGTGACTAGCCAGTGAGTGACAGCTGCTGGAATACAGCTCCTCAGCACCGAAGGGTGAGGGTATGACGGCCAGGCTGGGAATGCTCTGAAAATTAACAGCTCTCGGGTGGGTACCTTGAGATGGGATCGTGTCCTCTGAACAGCACGGAGTTGTGGTCTGGGTGCTGTAGCCGCTGGAGCACTGCAAGGAATCCCGACTGCTCCTCTGGGTGTCCAGCTGCAGCCCTCTCGTCAGAGCGAGTGCCAGCTCCTCACAGGCCTCCATCTCCTCACCCTGCTGGTTACACAAAGAAAGGAGACTCACTATGTCTAGAAGGAGTAGTCAATCTTCACTGACCTTTGGCTGCCTCTCCTCCCAAGCAGAGCTTGTCACCATCACAACTCAACAGAATTGCGTCCAACCGCTTATGGGGGTTTCAGAAAACCAGGCACTTCTCTGGATGCTGTTGCTCTACAAGTGCCAGTACCCAACGGCACATTCTCTCATGCCCACCTGACTTCCACTGACCATGCCAACACTGTATCAGTCCTGCTTGCTGGATAAACACTTGCCAACATGGAGCACGTAAAGAAAGCACTGGCAGGAGCTCAGACACCCATTTACTTTGCATCAAACAGCGTATTTGAAAATAGAGCTTCACCCTTGTGGCAGCCGACACCGTCATGCTCCGAGGTCTCTGGGCCTCCTCAGGGGTCACAGCTGGTCCACTCTGGGCTCCTCCATTGAGATCTGGTTCACGTTTTTCTTTGCGACGCTGCAATGTGTTCACCATTGGTTGATCGTATGGGCCTGGTTTGGCCCAGTCCTAAGGAAACGTGCTTGTTAGTGACAGCTTTCATCAGTCATTGTGCTTTAACTACAAGTAGAACTATGCAAAAGGGCAATTTTAATGCAACAGATTATGTATCAAACTGGATATGCCTCTCTGAATAAGGCTAGAAATACATTAATTTTGAGGACATTTAATATCTTCCCTTATAAAACCTATCTCCTTTATTACAGGAGAATATTTCCTATTCTACCTAAGTGTTCTTATATGAAGGCATTTAACCTTTTAATGCTATAGTTTTCTCTAAATGAAATTCCATTGTGTTAAAGCCTATATTTTCAGAAATTCAAATGCAAAAATCACTGGCACACAGCAGAAAATAGACGTAAATGTCCAGTCAGTGATGCAGCTGTACACAAGTTCCAGTATTATGTGCCATTCTGAGTGTCTTCAATTCTGAAAAATTAGGCTTGAACAGATTTTTATATACATTAGAGGAGCAAGTTACTCTGAGCAATCTCTCAGTTTACTTACTAGCTGAAATCTAGTTTTTAGTAATGGTCTGTACTGAAGAAAGACTAACTTCATTCTGAATTACTGGTGTCGAATTTGAACCAGAAACTCCTCAGGCTACGAGGGCTATGTTCACTCAGGGCTCTATTAAGCAAAGTCCTGAGGGTGTCCAGAAACCACATGTTGCACACAAAGAGCAGGACTGATCAGTGACCTGTGCTGGGACGCAGAACCACTGCTAAGCAGAAGGTCCCCAGATGCGAGCTGCTGCAGGGGCAAGCCCAATCCTAAACCAGTTTTCCCTCACCAGTGCAAAGGGTGCTTTAAAAACAAAGAAACAACTTGTGGGTAAGAATGGGCCACACACCCCAGCCTCGGCAGTAGCTGGCTGCTGGGCAGCCTCTGCACAGCCTTCCACTGAATAATTAATGACAGGTTAAGACCACACTACAGATTTTCACTGACATGTGTCTCAGTCCAAGGTACGAGAGCTGCCAGGCAGCTGTACTGACGGACGCCCCTTGTGCAGACAGGTATTTTGGTTTTATTAACACATACGAAACTCTGCTTTGCCTGAACAGCTGTGTCTTTGCTGTAAAATACATTGGCAAAGTGCTTCTAGATAGACACAACTAATGATGCTGGGCCCCCAGAACACTGTGGCCACCCTGTGCCTATGTCTCAACAGCCTCCAGCTGCTGGGGAGAGGTTGGCGGGGTCTGGAACAAGGTGTCTCAACATGTAGAAGAAGGTCCCATGCACATACAGTGTCATATCACCACCCACAGGCATCTAAGACCTGTGCAGCTATTATCAACTGCATATCAGCCTCATGAAGGTTCAGGGCAACAGACAAGAGACCTTCTCCCCTTGCTCTGGGGCAGAGTCTCCCAGGGGAATCACCTGGTAGGGATAGGAGTCAAGGCTCTGCCAGAGCAGAGACGTTTTGATGCCAAGGAAGATCCCTGCAGATCCAGCTTCTCCAAATGAACGAAGTTACTGAAGTTACTGCACTCTGACTGTCTCACCCAAGAGAACAAAACAAGCTGGGTGAGCCCTCTCAGTCTGGGGCAGTAAAGCTAGGCCAGCTTCAGTCATCACTTGGGTGAACCTGGTGACGAGCACCTTCTCAACCCACTCCAGCTAGATCTACAGAGCGTGCCTGCCCATGGCCACGGCAGGGGCCGAGCACAGCCGCCACAGTGAGAACATGGTGCTGTTCAATGTATGGTTTCACTAAGCCAGCTGGATGCCAGGCCTGCATTTCCCTGCTCAAGTGAGAGCTTTGATAGTGCTAAACAAGCTCTTTTCTCGCTGAATAGAGCCCAGAGTGCTTTCACCAATGTTCCAGAGTGAAACTATTGCTGCCTACCTGGGTGTTGTCAGCTTTAGTACGACAGGGTCATTCAGAAATAGCCACTACCAGATTTTAGCTCTCTGATTGTCACCGTGCAGTGCCCATTCAGAGTGATGTTAAACAGAGCAAATCAACAAGTAATTACATGGATTGAAAGGTAGCAACAACCGCCGTGCGCGCACTGTTGGGATGAGGAGGTGAGGACTGCCACAACAAAAGGAACACAAACCTTCCAGCTAGGGATCTTAGATGATGGTAACATGCCTGGCCCAATGGTGTAATAATGAACGTAGTCTGGAAGGAGGGCTGAGGGAGCCCGAGTCCACGCGCGGGAGACAGGCGGGAAATGAGGGAAAGGACCTGCACCAACTGAAGCTACGGATGGGTCACTTGATAAACTACAGTGATAAAACCCATTAGACAACTGGAAACGAAACAAATAAACAAACAAAAACAGAGAAATTAATATAAACGGAATGAATATGAAATATACTGCAACTGATGTTCTAGGGAGAAAATTTCTGTATCTTAAAAAAAAGAAAGAAAAATCTTAGCTTTGCTGCAAATAAACAACAGAAAATTGATACAATGCTTGGTTCAGAAGTGAGATTGCTTGAAAATTGTTATTTGGCATAACAAATTTCAGACATCAATCTAGCAGTCATTGTCTCCAGGCTGAGCGGCTTTGCCTTCTGTCCATGGAAACGGCACGCTGCGGAAAAGCCTTTGCAATTTCGGTACCCTGTGGAGGAGCATGGACATAGAAACAAAACATTTCCCATACTGGAGGCATTTGCGCTGGTGTAGCTGGACAGAGAGGAAAAGCACACAGCCTTCGAAAATGACGTGGTCTGGCTGTGTGATGATATGGAAGAAAAAAAAACAACAGCAAGGATTTACAAGATGAGAATGGAGACTGCTATCACTTCCTCCCCAAAGCAGAGCGTATCCCCATAATTTGTTCCAACCACGTGTGTTTTGTTTTCCTTTTTTGTCTTGGTCAAAAACACACCCCAATTGCTCAGTGTAATGCGTGCTACCTAATGGAAGAGAGGGGAGAAGCCACAAATGGTACAACCTGGGCAAGATGCTCTGTTAGGCAACCAGCTGGGCTTGGGCAGCGTTTCACAACTTCGTTGAGTAGAAAAGATGAGCAAAGAGATTTTTTTTTTTAAATTACCTCAGTAAAATGTCCAATTTGTAGCTTCCCCCTAGTGGCTAGTTTAAAGTCAAGTGTCACTGTGATTAGTTCAAACAGGTTCATTTTTCAGGGAGCATGCAACAGCTCTTATTCTCATCTTCACACAGAGGAATCCTGCCTGCATCCCACGCATGTTTATTTTTTTGTCCCAATGTTGCTGAGTTTGGATAACAAACTAGTAGGTTTGTATGTCTTTGAGATGAAGTTTTTCACCTTATCTGTGGAGGCCCAAGCCCCCATGGTGGAGCCTGAGCTGACTGAGGTGGGGGAACTGCACTCGCTCACTGACTGGCAGGTTTCAGAGGCTTCTGAAGAGGCAGAGCTGGACGAATTCTGCAGCGTAAAACAGCACCGCAACACAAGGAAAGGATACACAAGCCACTAAAAAAAGGAAAAAAAACCAAACACACACACACAAAAAAAAAAGACAAAAGGCACATACAAGGAGACACACACAGGAGAGAGGGAAGGATGAGAGAAGCAGAGTGTTAGGGTTTTAAAAATCAATTAGAAACTGCTCAAAACCATTGCTAATGTTCAGGAAATCTATGAGGAACAAAACAAGCCATTTGCTTAATGCAAGAACTTGTCATGCTGCTTGAGAATGAGGGAATCAAGGCAGCGATCTCGACTCCTCATTGCAATTTCAGCATCTCAATTCTGTTAGCTGTTTCAAAGCAAGAAGCTGAGGGAACCTACAGTCCAAACATGCAGTATACCGAGACAACTTATTTCTACAGAAAAGCAGATCATCATCAGTACTTCAGAGACAGAAAGTTTAGATTTAAAACATGGAGCAGCAAACGTCACTTACATTCACAAGTTCTCGGATATTCTGATCTGCAAAAGTGCTTGTGAAAAGCTCATCTGAGTTCAAATATTACGGAACAGAGAAAGAAGTGATACTTACCAAAGCTGGAGGTTTCCATGTGCTTTATCTGTATGCATGTGCCTCTGTGGGTAGTATGCATACACCAAAAGCACTCTCACTCAAACTTTTCTGCCCAGCAGCCACTATGAAGGTACACGTACTCTGCTGAGTGCATAAATGGTGGCATGTGCTTGCCACCCACCTCCTCTTTACAGCAGAGAGAGAAATATCAGGGGCTTGGATGGAGAGGGAAGGCAAATGCAGGACATAGTGTTCATCGAACATTTAGCTCCTATTTAGGAACTTCTCCCACTTCTCAGTGCCCGCCCTTACGTACATTTGCTGCTCTAAGACCTCTACCAACAGCAACTAACTCATCTACAAGCAGGCCAAGCTGAATAACCACGTGGACCATTCTACTGATTACAGTGCTCTTATGTATCTCCCCCTTGAAAGCGGCATCCCCCTCAGCAGGGGTGTGTGTGCAGGTCCAACTGAGCGCTTGGAAATGGTCAAGAACACTGGCAAAGTTGTCAGGGCAGCTCTATTCACTGTCAGGAAATTCAATGCTAGCAAGACTAATTCATCCTTTAGTAGTACAAGACATGTGAAGCAAGGCCCTCTAAGGACATCCCTGATGTTTTATTTTATGACAGCAGTGTGAATGGCTGAGATTTCCCAAAACGTGCTCTTGTATCAAGTTGTAGCAAAGCCTCAGATTTCAAGAAATGACATTTTAAAGAGGAAGGGAAATCTCATCTGAAATAAAATTTCATCAGTTAATCTTAAATGAGGTTTAATAACTTTAGCCTGGAGAAGAGGAGACTGAGAGGAGACCTTATTGCCCTCTACAACTACCTAAAGGGAGGTTGTAGTGAGGCTGGTGTTGGTCTCTTCTCCCAAATTGCTAATGACAGGACGAGAGGAAATGGCCTCAAGTTCCGTCAGGGGAAGTTTAGGTTGGATATTAGGAAGAAGTTCTTATACTGAGAGGGTGGTTAGGCACTGGCATAGGCTGCCCAGGGAGGGGGTGGAATCACCGGCGCTGGGGGTGTTCAAAAAATGGGTTGGGGAGGCACTTGAGGCCATGGTCTGATGGTCTAATGGTTAGGAATATGATGGGATAAAGGTTGGACTTGATGACCCTGGAAACCTTCCAACCATAATGATTCTATGATTCTATGATATCTTGGGGTGAGTTTGTAGTAAAAAAGTTGGCTAAGAGGCACAGTAATTACTGCTGACACCCAGAAGTTGTCTCACTGCTCACCAGATGACACGTGTAACGAATGTATAGCTAATTGCCTAGGTAAATGGAGATGTCCGTCTCCTGAGATGGGACACCATCACCGTAAGGATTTCGGTGAATACTGTTGGGGCTGTGGAGAAGCCCATATGATATCAGCATCCTGAGCTTATTAGAAAACTGTGGATTTAAATTAAAACTTTGCAAAGGCTTTGAATGTGATGTGGATTATTTTATAGCAATAACGCATACCCTGTCTTATGCCAACATGAGATCAGATCTGCAGGTGACCTGTCAAATGCGTTTAGGGTACAAGTAATCTCAGCTAACAAGGCTTGTGTTCAAAGTGCAGCAAGAGTTGAGATGAACGTAAGGTCAGAAGAAACTACAACAAATGACATGTAGCTACTAAGGAGAGAAGTGAAAAGTATGCAGTGGGGTTCCTGATGATGCAGTGGCTTGGTGTTTTGTGGAACCTGTCAGATTCTTGATTTAATACAACTCCTTTTACAGGAGAAAAACCTCTAAAAATAAGAATACCGACAAATATGAACTGCAGTTGACTCTGCCATCAGACATAACTATAGTACACTAAATTGAGATGAGCCTATTTTTTCTATCTTTAGAGAAAGACACATTATAGACAATTAGCTTTTATACTAAAACTCCCAGTTCTGCCTGACGTTCTAGGTAGCTCAGCAAAAGAAACTGTTTGAAAACCCCCATGAGAACACTCACACTAGCGTAACTCTGGTCAGGGAAAAAAAAAAAAAGAAAAAACCCAGTAATTTCAGAAAGAGCTTTCTGAAACCTCATGCTTATGGCCTGAAAGACCCTCCTGGGTCCTGCATACTCTGCACATGGCAGGACAGACAGTGAAGAGTCTGAATTCCAAGTAATGTATCACACCACCTTGTTTTCTGCAGATGCCCCGATGATGACAAGTGAGAATTTGGAGTTTGCACCCAATAGACTACTCCTTTTTACAAGCTAGAAACTTCAAGAGATTATGTCAAGCAATGGTAGAAGTGGGTCATAAATGAGGTTTATTAGCAATTAAGGTGTATGTAGCAACAAGATTGAAAAAGGCCAAAAATGCAAATTCTGAAGATGCAAATAATGTTTCAATTTATGTGGTTCACGGGGAAAAAAACTGGAAGTGGTGAACTTATTTTTGCAATAAAGTGACTCCAAGGTGAAAGAAAGATGAAAGAAAGATGAAAGAAAGGGCACTCCCACTAACTCAGCACGGCCATTTTCAACAGGCAAAGTCAGGCAAAGGATAAACCAAGATGTCATGGGGAAAACACCTTGGTAGTTGAAGGAAATGCAAGAAGTGGTGGTAGGGAAAGAGTCCCCTTGTCTTGAGAGACTTGCATGGCACAGGGAAAGTGAGCCTCTGGTCTTGCTAAAAAAGAGTTAGAACAGTGAGAAAACAATGGAGGGGGAGGCAGAAGAACACCGAACTCCTGAAGGAAAAGTGTAAAGAAAACGCAAGTGGCAGCAGGTCAGAGGCTGCCTGGGTCAGACTGTGGAAACGGTCTCGAATGGTTGGACCCGGGTGTGGGAAGCACAGACCACCCTTTATTTCTTAGCAGAAAGTACACAAGGGGCTGAAAATAGAAACTACACAGTTACTGCTTAGGCAAAAAGTGTCCAAACTTTTGAGTGCTTGTTCTAGATGCACACCCCTCAGCACACACGCCCCTGGGAGCACATGTACAGGCAAACACCGGGCACAGCAACTTCTGCTCCACATCCCGTGGAGTGAGAAACTTGGCCATGGGATTTTTTCAAATTCTTTTAGTCAATTCCTTTTTAAAATGATTGTTTAGGTTGAATCATTTTTAAAATTAGTTCTTTCATTTTAACTATTTTAACCCTGGGAGATTATCTTTTTTTTCCCCACAGCTGCGATAATGGTGGTTCTGCTCCACTCCCAAACCATCTCTTCTGCAAAAAAGCTTGAAGTTAACAGTATCAGCAGAAAGCTAAAACTGTGCTTTGCACAGTAACAACCTCAAATGTCGGTTGTGCATATGTAGCTTGGTATCTGGTCTCTCAGACACTGTGCCACAGCTTGTTCTTGGATAGCGTCCCGCTGCTTGGTGTGGTATGTATGAATTCCAGTAAGGATACATAAAAAAACAGTTGTATTTTGGGGTACTGGACTGCATGATTATATTTCCCATCTGTTGTCCTACTAACCTATAAAAGGACTGCAGTTATCTTGGGTTACTTGCATCCTTTGTTTGCTATGTTTTCCATTCAAATATAGTATTGCTTTCTTAACCCCTTCCCTTCCTCAGCTACTAGACAGAGCTTCCTGGGCAAGGGTTTCCCAGGAGACCAAATCCTAAGTGAGAGCTTGGTCCAGTGTCCCTCTACAGTAAGTGGAAGACATCTCTGTTATCCTTTAAAAAGCTCTGGATAGTGACTCAGGGTCACCTCCTCAATTTAATTGTCTCACTTCCAGGAACATGTCTCTACTGACCTCTCTTTTCTAGTCAGGGACAAACTGCTGGGTAATTTAACTTAAAAAAGGAAGTTCAGGAGAAACAAATACTCGGTGATAATTTACAGATGCATTTCAGTTCTTTGGGGGATTTTCTGGTTTTGTGTTTTTTTAAGGTCTGATTTGAGAGCATTTCTTAATTTACATGGAAAACAGAATAGCTGTAACAATATATTTCCCTTACATTAACTTCCAGCTATTTCAAGCAATGGAGTCTCCTCAGAAGCAGAATCATTCCAGCTTGCTAACCTGTACATGCCGAAGCAAGTTCACATTCAGTTTCCCCCCTACTTCACTGTTCAGGGAAAGCGTTTTCCAGAATATTCTAATAATAAAGACTCAGTCCTCTGCTGTTCGACAGCACATCAACAGGTATTTTTTCTTCATCTGCTTCTTTCTCTCCCCTTGCTTTCATCTCCATGAAGCCATAAGCAGCCTCTAAAATCCAACTGTATAGCTGCTTCCCCTGTGCATGTTCACTCCAAGTCCAGTGGATCCTTCTATTATTATCCCCTAAATAAAACATAGCCATACTACTACCATACCACTTCACTTGCAGATACGCCAGATCTTGGTTTGTCTACTACATAGGGCAACATGTGGGTTTAGCAGCACCAGCCACATTCAATGTCCATCCAAGACCCAGCCCGTGCTCACAGCAGCGGGTCTGTCAGAAGGGTTTTACACAGTGTCACTGCCTGCCACGGGCAATGCTGGCCAGGGCTGGCCTCAAATCTGGCATTTAGAGAAACAGTCGTGCTCCAGAAAGGGACTTGTGATGCTTTTCCAGCTGTTCAGCTATACCCAAAGGCACCTGCTTAATTAAGATTAAAGCATTTTATAGTGACCTTTCCACATGTACACCTCTCTGTTACAGGCTGATACTTTCCCTTCCAGCAATGTTAACAGCAACGCTGCAGAAAAGAGATTGCACTAAACCAGTGTAAGGGCAGAATCTGGTTTTATAATTGCTCTTTTTCCTATCTTCTATGCAGAATGTGATAACTGTAAAGACTTACTACTCCGCAACTATAGGTTGAAAAGTAGTCCTCATTTTACCAGTCATCTCTCCTCTATTATCTTGCTTAAATCTCTACTTATTCCTTGTTTGACTGTTTTTTCCCCCACCTGTGATTCTGAATGAATTCAGTTTAATTTTCAAAGACACTTGCTTGTCTGAAATGTAGGTGACAGCATAAAAGCTTCACATAGCTAATATATTTTCCTTCCCCTAATAGGGGAATTTTATGTAGCCCCCCTTCTACTCTTTTTTTTTAATCCATTATTAAAAGAAAATTGAATTTGTTGCCTTCAAAACTACTGCTGTCAGTAGATGCCACAGCACGTAGCCAGCAAACATCAACAAAGCGTCTGCCTGTGCAAGATATATAGCTTTTAATTTCCTTTGTTGATTCCAGAGCTTGCTTTTCTGCTGTCTCAGTGTCACTACTTGAAACAATGACATCAGTGTTTAAAAACAGCCAGCAGCCCATAGGGCTGCTCCTCCCCACTGAGCCTCAAAAGCACAATACCACAAGGAAGACCTGTCAGTTGGTTAGAGACACACAACATGGAGTAACACTGTAAATCAAACAGCTTCTCGATAAGCTCACGATCACAATTATCTGTCAGCACAACACACACATTTTACTTAGTGCTGAACATACAAAGCAAGACACTTAAGCAGAGATGAAGCGGCCAGGCAATGATCTGTTACCTTTTCCTTTGTGTAAAGGTACACAGAACCAGAGACATACAGAGCACATACCTATTTTTTATACCAACACACTACACTTGTCAAGTCAACGCCACCCTGCTGCAGCCTTCTACAGCTCATGAATAGCTCAAGTGATGCTTGGATCAATTTGCAACTTTATGGACAGTTTCTAAAATGAAGTGAAAGCATATGAACTTAGCTGGTGCAAATCAGCATGGCTCCCATCAACTTTTTGGATGTTCTGCCAGCTGATACCAGCCTAAGTTCTTTCCCCTGCTTAACAGGGGAACTTGCAAAGAGAGGTGTTGGGTTTTTTCCATGCTAAGAGCTATTGCAAAGTTACATCCTCATCTGCAAACATAGCATCATCATGTAGATTACCGCCCTTTTATGTAGGTGCAGTGGATACTATGAAAACCAAAGATGATGCCAGCATGTATAACTGATGTATGTATCTTAAAAGTCAACTTCCTTACCTTGTTACTATTCCAGTTTACTTTATTATTGCTCATTTACTTTTTTTGCATTTCACTTAGGTTAGCCATAGCCAATCTAAACAAAACATTCGTTTTATTAGTGTGCACAAAGTTCTTCAGGATGCCATGTATAAAAAAATGCTGATGTGTCCAGACTGGGGACAGTACAGGAGATGTATTCATTTGAAAATAAACCATTTCTATTAAAATGAAAGAAGTAAATATATTAAAAAACTGTTCAACTTCATTTGAGGACATGTTCCAAACCTAAATGAACTAGTGTTGTTTTGGATGATACCCTAACAATTTCACTAGGGGTGCTACTTACTAAGTGTTCTGTAAAAAGTAAGGGTCTACATGCTGTCAAAGGTGGCCTGGGAGTAGCTTAAGTGTGCAGGTAACACTTGGTAACTGCTAACACTGAAATTGTTCACTGCTTGCTGACTGTGAGAATTAAAGTTATCACCCCCTACAAAGCCATTTACTCTTCAAACCATGACAAGAAGTGCAACTATATTTATTAAACTAAAGGACAATCTTCTCAGTGACCTCAAGGTGTATTAAAAATGAGTGTTACTCAACAACAGAAGTCTTCAGTTTGTAACTAAGATACATGATGTGAGATATTATAATGTGAGATGGCAGTTCAGCCTTGTTTAAAAAAACCTGCAGCTGAATATGATTTGTTTAAAAAAACAACGGAAAAAAGAATTCAGATGCTGGAAGATACATGCCATGGAGGCACGCAAACCTCTGCCTGCAGGTGGCCAGCTAGTTTTTATAGGAATGATGCCATAAACAAATAGAGCAGCAACTTCCTTCTACAGACCAGAAAATGCTCTGGAAAAGTCTGGCTTGTATTTATAGTGGAATCTCTTAGTTTGACCAGGTTCAGGACACTATCTTATATGACTATATAAAGTCATGTCTTATGAGTTCCATGAAGAATTAAAAATACTTCTCATTTTTGTGCAGAAACCTTATTTCTGCAAGGTGCTCAATAAAGAATCAAAAAGAGCAAGCGTATCCACAGAAAGGGATGTCATGAAAAATGGCAAAATCAATTTAATATGGAACTGTTAATGGCATTTTGAGCATTCCAGGCCCTTTGCACGGGAGGAATAAAAGCAGTTTCTCCGATGCCGAAACCACCAGTATCAATACTGAGGCTGTTAGAAGGCTGTTCTGGCACTGATATTTGTCCATAGAACAGTAAACAGCCACCAGATATTAACAACTTGCAATCTGTGCAGGATATTAACTGGTAACCTCAGTGAGTGAATTGAGTATTTATTCCCTCCTGTAAGGTGGGACTTCTTGCTCTTCCTCACCTGTACGCATCTGAAAGTTAGGCATCTAGGCTCCCTCCAGGGGCAGAGCAAACATCTGCGACTCACCCTTTTCCTCAGTGCTAACTGCAAAAGCAGCAAAAATCACTCAAGCTAGAGGCCCAACTTTTAGATGGATGAAGTGCAGTGAGACAAACCTTACCCTCAGTGTTTAACCTGACTCCAAGGTACCCCAAAATCACACCAGATCCTTCTTGTGAAAGGTGAGCCAAGTTACAGAGTCCAGCTCACACTCATGTTTTTGTTCTCATGCTTGCACGTACCTGGTTAGGTGCTTCTGGTGGCATGGGGGATGGCGATTTGGACTGGAAAGCATCCTGGGACATGAATCCAGAATCATGGGAGGACACACTGGACAGCCTCATGGGTGCCTGCTGAGGCAGATTGGAGCTGCGATAGCGATAGTGTGAACTAGGTGAGTGTGAGTGCGAGCCACTGGACCGGGAATCACTACTGTTAACGCTGTTCAGACTGCTGTGAGAGACAAAAGGAACAAAGAAAGGAAAGGGGAGAGGAAAAGACACAAGGGTGGGGTGGGGAGAGACCCATATACAGTACAATTAACATTCCACATGTCTCTAGCAACAGGCAGCATAAACCGGAAAAGAAAAATTGTTGACAAATCATATATATATATATATGCACATATATATCAGTAAAGAACCATAAGCAGCTGCAGTATCCCTTGCAAACAGAGAGAAAATGGCATTTTACCTTGAACTTCACTCAAATGATCAAATTCTGTAACTCCTCAGAATTCAAAGTCAAGTTACGGACGAAGGGATTGCTACATGCCCCCTCCAGCATTTGCACAGCACTTGCACAAAAAATGCCTGCTGACAGCTCTCTCCTATTCCTGACTTACACCTTCTTGCTCTTGCACCACGGCCCAAATTTTCAATGGGATCTCTAGCAAGGGGTCCAAAGGCATCACAGTTAATTTAGAAGTCTGCCTCTAGGCATGCTGTTGGACTCAGTCAGCAGGCCAACGTGTCAGACTTCTGAAAGCATCACCAAAGCCCCATGCTTCAAGAGCACCTGGGACAGGTTTCACTCATGTGAAGGCTTTCTACCAGAAAGCCTTCATGCAACAGCATACTGAGTGAAGCCAAGCCTCTGGGTATGCAGCTTTAGTTAGTAAGAAAGATGATCAGAGAATTAAAACCCCAAATTAATATCCATGAAAAAAAATATTTTATGTTTCAAACAAAGAGATTTACTTTTAATCTCTGGTATCCATAAATGACAGCAACAACATGCCAGCCACAATGTGGGAGCCTTTGAAGTTTCCTGCTGGGGTGGCTGAGCAGGACTAGCAGGATGCATCGATCCAAAGGCAGCCTCCTACCTTTGTTGGCAGGAGACCACTGACTAGCTGAAGGGATGGCTCTAAAGGATACACAGGCAAGGACTGCACCTCCTGTTCACAAATGCCATGTACACAGAAGATGTACAAGTCGGCTTGGAGAAGGGGAAGAGGAGCTCTGCTTTATTTTACCCACATGCAACAGTCTGTTGCCATACACATTTTACCACACAGGAAGATGAGGTTGAATTGGAACAGATGATGGATTTTTTTGTTTCTCTTGCCATTTTCTTTTACAGCTTCAGGATACTGCATCTTTAAGCCTGTGCTCATTGCTCTAAATATGCATGTTTTCACATATATATATAAAAGTACTGAAGCTTTTTTTATATATATCTGCATGCAGAGACAAGTAGGTACATAGAAGAAGTCATGTTCACTTGCTCTGACATGCCATAGGTAATTTTTCTCATACACAGGGAACCTGTAGTACATTATTCATAAAGCAAACTAAAAGGTAATCATTCAAGAGCAGCTAGAAAGGTGTTGAGCAGAATACACAATAGGGTATCTTCCTTTTCAGTAAAAGGAAAGAGTAAATGTAGACACCAGGGTATGGGGGCAACATGCTAAGAAACTGTTTTATGAGAGAAAACAGTTTTGATGGAGAAAGCATAGACAGAATCCAGTGTTTCAACATATTTCAGGACAGTATTAGACAGCATTAAACAGTCAAAAAAACTTGTATCAAAAAAACATTTCCATCTAACAGACTGATAGGGCAATTGCCAAGGATGTTTTTCCTTTTCAAACAGTTTAACTTACTGATTAGTAACAGCTACTTAGAATAATCTAAAAAGTCATCACATGAAAAACAGAAGAGGAAATTACAAATGAACAATCTCAGAGCTTACATCAGTACAGTCTGCTCTTTGATCTGAACTGGATTTAAGAGAACTGAGTCAAAAGCATCTTCAAGTTGTCTTGAGTTCAAAAGTTGTTCAGTCATGCCCCTCCTTTTTAATATTTCCAGTCACACGCTTAAACGGATAAGGACCATGAGGGACTGATTTCATTAAGAGTTGTTTTTAAGTATGTATATAAACCCACAGTACAGTCTGAACTTGCCTCCCTTTGCCCCCGAACAGGTTAAAATGTTACCAGTCTACTTACCTGCAAACACTAGATTTTCTGGACATGGTAGTACTGGGAGAGGATGGAGGAGTCTGATAAGACCAGCTGTAATCAGAACCTTTCAAATCTAAAATTACCTGATGAAAGATAATCAATAGCATCAAGGACGTGGAAATTTTTTTCCCCTATTAACAGAAAGCATCTGCTTGTCATACAGCATTCATCTCCACTACAAACTTTTAGTGCCAATTGCCCCAGTCTCAGTTCTCTTTCAGAATTACACTGAGTATATTACACAGGAGAGTCAGCTTCATCCTCGGCTTTCCAGGAACTACCATACTTCAGCACCAGGGCTGCTATCACAGAAGGAAAGTTCAGATTTGAATTAAAAAAATCCCTCTTAAAAGAAGTAAACTGGAGAGTTATTTTACCTAGGCTGTAATCTATTTTGGTTTTGTTTGAGTTGTTTTTTTTAAAAAAACCCCAAACTATTACAGCCTTAGAGTTTAAAAACTGCTGGGTTTTAAAAAATTTATCAAAGATCCAATACTCAACCACAGCAGAGCTTCCCTGCTTTACACTTCTAGGTCAAGGATAAGGTGATTAAAGTATGACAAGAAAACTGAGCTTGCAGAGCAGGGTTGGAGAAAAAGGCCTTATTTGGTATCATTTAATGATACACATTTTCCTATGAATTTTAAGGACAGTATGGAAAAATGTTCAAACGTTAAGCTCCATCAAGCTATCTACTCCCAGCAACCTTGCGACTACATAAAGACAGGGATGCTCAAACGTAGGGTGAGGAGATGACACTCATTCCTCACGTACCCTCAGCAGAAATTGGGCATCTTCATATACATCAAAGTGTTACTGCTACCACTTCACACTGCTCTTACCAAATATTTCAGGAGCACTCAGTTGGTACTTCAAAATCACTTTTTTTCAAATTGCTTTGTTAAAAATTACCTTGCTGCAGTGAAGCATCTACAAAACATAGTCTTAAGCCACTAAATACTAGTAGTCAATATTTCTTACAACACAAAAGGAAAACTGGTACAAGCTACAAATAAAAATGCTTTCTGGGTATCAAGAGCTAACCTGTTCACTTGACGATGGCAATTTGTGTGGATCCATGGTGAGACTTTTCAGGTCATCTGATATGGTTTGTAAATGTGTTATTTCTCCTAGCATTGATATTTCTTC
Source organism: Aegotheles bennettii (assembly GCA_013398125.1). Taxonomy (NCBI): domain Eukaryota; kingdom Metazoa; phylum Chordata; class Aves; order Caprimulgiformes; family Aegothelidae; genus Aegotheles; species Aegotheles bennettii. The sequence goes on along the minus strand of VZRW01011179.1, from coordinate 444,774 downwards.
TTCCTGAAAAGACAAAAGAGCAAGACTAATCATAGCCTTGGTTTTAAAAATCAGACCCGTAACACCCCTTTTTCTTTTTGCTGATGACTGTGGGAATGCCCAGCAAAGTTGCTTTTTCTTCACCCATTAAGCAATCACTACTTTGAAAGAGGGTTGGAAATACTAATTTAGAGTTTTACTTCTTTTTGTGACATCAGAAAAAGAGTGTAATTTTTGCTGCATTTGGAAAGGATTTAACTCTTCTATGTATACCCACTAATGTGTTCTAAGTAAGCATTTTAACCTTAAGTCTGAACAGCTGTTAAACTTGTACTTTTTGCTAGTTTTTGGAAACTTTGAGATAAAGGCACTATACATGTACAGAGCACTAATACACCTATGATTCATTCTGGCTTAAGCTACATCGACAGCTAACTCAGATGATTCCTGCACTGTAGATTACTATAGTAATCCCTTAGCTACCACGGTCATTTCATCCAGGTCCTCAGAGTCTGCAATTCACCTCCTCCTGCTCAGCCATCAGCTCCCTTCTTCTTTAATCATCATTTTCTGTTGAGACTGATGCTCTTTGTAAACAAGCACTGGGAACACTTTTCAGCAATGCATCATGCTTGCACAAAGCCATAAACGATTCATTGCTGGGCTTCAGAATACCTGAGATTATGAAAATATACTTAAATCCTTTCAATGAACTGAAAAAGCTGTCATGTAGGAGGAAAAGAGCTGCCAGAAAATGTTTTGGAAGCAGCCTGCAATCCTGCAATCTGTCAGATAATGTCATTATATACACAGGGGAGGTCTTGAAACATTTATCAGTCCTAGCACTGGAGTAGAAGTAAGGAAGATTTATATTAAAATGTGACAATAAGAAAAAAAGCAGTGGAAAAAACTGCATTAGCAATGTCTCCGGTCTGCATAGGGAACTCAAGCCCACTTAAGTCTTTGTGCCCATTGCATTCCCATTAGTCATCTTGAAAGCATTCAGTGTCTTCAGTTGCTGAAATACCCCAAATGCCTACAAGAAAGAGCACAAGTCTCGCCACTTCCTAGGCAGGTTAAATTTCGGCTAGTTTCTATGACTCTAGAGATCCATTCCTAAGACATAACAAGCTACTCTTTTTAGAGGCTTTTGGCCACTTAACCAATTTGTGAATTGTACCAACTTAAAGTGGAGAGCTCTTACTATCACGGGCCGCAGCATCGAGATGAAAGTACAGAATCGACCGCGCTCCTCGATCAGAGCTTTTCTGACAGCTTGCTTCTCTGTTTCTTCAAGCAGCAGGTACTTATCATTGACATCTTGTAAAGCACTATCCAACTGGGGCTGAATGTCACCCCGTCCTGTATGCAGGAAACAACCAAGAGTACATTTTGTCAGAACTGTGGTTCTCCATAAAGGACGACCTCATTTTCAGGCGGCACTGCTGCCAGATTGTCCTTTTGCAATCCAAATCTCAAACAGCATTTTCCCTTAATTTAAATTAGTAAGGTATTCTTTCCCAATTAAATCAAGCATTCCATAGCATTTTTTTTCTTTCTGCATAGAGTAGAAATCCATCTCAATGAAAAAAGTTTCAACAAGCCAAAGACAGCATTTCGTAAGGACTTTCTACAAAGCTGTAGAAACCCTTCATATTGTCCTTGCTGAAAATCAATATCATGCTAACTGAGAGAGTATTAATCACCAATCCCAGCTATACTCCTCTTCCTTCCTACTTTTGTGCTTAGGAAGGTCCTAATGACAACTTTGTGGAATCACTAAAGGAGTGAATGAATCTCCTATATGAGATGGCATTAAGGACATAGAATCACAGAATCGGTAAGGCTGGAAGGGACCACAGTGGGTCATCTGGTCCAGCCTCCCGTGTCACTGATCATTGGACCACTGAGTTCAAGTACTCTACATGAGCATCTGCTAAAACAGTTTTCTTCATTCCAAAGTCCAAAACAAAACAAAAAACCTACCAACATCTCAAATACATACTAATATCCAGTCGTTTGGAATTAAAAAAAAAATCCAGTGTTTTGCAATCAGAAAGCTTCACTGTGTTAATTATAGTCAATTCATATGTGACAGTTAAGTACCTCATTCTGTATCAACTGCTTACTCTGCATCATGCCAAAAATTTATTCCTCTAGGAATGAAGAGCTGCTGCTTAGCCATAGTGTTACTGAGCCAACAACGCTGCAGTTGCAAGATGTTTTCATGCAGCTTACACCCCGAAATATTTTAAAGAACCTCAGTTGTGTAAATTCCCAATCATTTCCCAGAAACACTTACATGCAAATTAAGTATCCAGGTACATATCCATGCCACTGTTGCTAAATACCAGGAAGATAACATTGAAAAATGATGTGTGAGTTACAAGCAGCTACCCAAAATAATTTTTTATGGGCAATAACCTTTGTGCATGGAGGATTTAAAGCTACAGACAAGAGAAAGAAAAAAGTCTCCTGATGTACATAGTACACAATGCCGATGACTCAAGGTCAGAGTTTTAAAGGAAAACCTTTGCTTTATTATCATATGTATTTCTTCAATATTCCAGAACAAGGTAAAGTCATCAGCTCCCCTGCACTGATACACAGAGCCTCAGAAAAGAGAGCAGGGATGGAAGCAAAGAGAATCACGCTGGCTTAGCAGCATTACGGACTGGATATATCCAAATCTCCTCTGTACAGTTAGACATAGTCCAGACAAGACTGCACAGACACCCACGAGCATAACTCTGTGATGTGTCCTCGAAGAATCATGCGCAGCACAACACCGGCACAGCCATGGTCAAGGCCACCGGGGTACCAAACCGCCAGCAGGAACACCCAGTGTCTGACCCTCTGAATCAGGCCGACCGGTGCAACGTGGTCATAAAACCGTTTTGGAAGTAAATAACTTTAAAAATAACTGAGTCTGAAGTTGCCATCATCTGCTTCCTCTCTGAAAATTAGCACCTGCCAGAAACAAGTTCTAGAAGAGTTTTGGGTAATTGCCTGAAAGTCCCGTGTCCTTTTGTCCGTCATCCTTAGGAGACAAACTGAGCACTTCTGCTTGAAGACCGTTCTGTGCATTCCAGGCCCTTCCTCACACTCTTCTTTGCTATCAGATGCAGCAACTAAACATTTCATATTTCTCTGGAGTTCTTCTTTCAAAGCCCTTATGAAACGGAGACTTGCATTATTGCTCAGACACCTCATTTTGAGAGCTGCCTGAAAATTACAACAGCTGAAATACTCTACCATTGTTTAAACCTAGATACTGGCTCACTACCCTGAATGTACCAAGTACAAAATGTATTAGTTGTGAACTAAACTACACACTCTTTAGTTCAGCTCTGGAGAACTGCTGTACTCAATGCTCAGCTGCTCCATCATATGACCATGCACTTAACGCAGTAAATCCTTGTTCAATGCATTCACCTCCATGGTAAGGTACACGCTTAGAAAGCAACTGGACTCTACTGATAAAGTGGGTTTGATTACAGTGAATTTTGGTGCACCATGTCTTTGACCAGAGCAACGTTCAAGTTGTGTAATTTAACCCTTTGGCAAAATGTGTGTAAAGCTGTGTCACTCTCCAACACCTTCTGTACCTCTACGAAGTTTCTGTTTTACATGTTGAAGTGATTTGGGACATTAACAGGCATACCATCTCCTCACCTCTACTTCTGTGGACCCATTTTCACACTATGGCTCTTAGGGCACCTGCGTAGCCAGTGGAAACACAGAAGCTGTCCAGGGTATAACTCAGAGCAGGAAACAAGCTTAGGTAAATCATTTAAATGAGGCTCTGAAGTCAGATGTTTACATGGCATCAACACAGCTCTCTCCTGATGTCTCCTTGCAACTCATCTTTTAGGAGCAGGAAACCTTTATTAACATCCTTTGAAAGCTCCATAATGCAGACATCAATCTAGCAAATCTCTTGAAATAACGTATTTCACGTATATTGAAATCACTTCCCACTCCCTGAATCACCAGCTGCCTCCCACGGCACTCAGCCAGCTCGGCAATTTGAGGGACAAGATCTCTGCCCAGTTTAAGCAGTTTCCTTTACTAAGCAGAGCAGAGCACAGCCCCTTGACAGCACTCCTACACCCAGAGGACAACAAGGCTATGACGGCCTACCACCAATCATCTCTGCTCCTCAAACACCTTGGGTCTCCCCTATTTTGAACCCACTACTTATCTCAGAATGTAACATCGGCCACTGGAGAGCAATGCAGTTCTTTTCTCCTTTGAATTACGAAGGGAAGGTCACTTGTCTGTGGCATCCCTGACAACTGATTGCACTGTTTTTGCTTGTGGACATGAGACACACTTTCATAAGGAACATCAGCAATCAACTGTTCTCTCCAGGCCACATTTGCTGGGCTTTACGTTACCTGTTTCGAAACATTTCCAGACCAACACAACTATCGTAAATGACAGAAAATAGTCCCAGAACAGTCTCATCATGAAGCAGCTATAGAAGTACACCTGGAAGGACACTCCTACCCCAGCCACAGACAAGCCTGAATGACCCATTAAAGCAAAAGCATCAAATGTAGTCACGGGTCTCTTGTTTGAAGCCAGACACTAACATGATGTAGGGACAGCTCTGCAGAGCATGTCCAGTTGACTTAGAAGAATGAGTCAACAATCTGAAAACCGAGGAGAAATTCAAATCCAGCCTTTCTCAAAGTGGAGCTTTGGTGTTGCAGGGAGGAGCAGAAATGCAAGACCAGAAGCAGTAGACTGATTTCTCCAAGAGACCCATGCTCCAACAGCTTGGGGAATTGTGGCTTGACACAGGCAAGTAACAGCTAATGAACTGCAGAGAGCTGAACTGTTTCTCATCAATATTAACGTGAATCCACTGCTACTCCAAGGGCAGTCTTAATGTTATCTTCAGAGCAGGTGCTTCATATCATTACCATGACATGCAAGAACTTTAAAGGACCAACATGCATTAAAACTTCAGTTTTACAGCATTCTGTGTGAATCATGGCTGAAAGCCTCATGCAGCTTCTTAAATAACCATTGTTCAAAAAGCACTTCAGTAAAGAGAATGTACTGGGGAGAAGGAAAAAGGCAAATCTAATTTTCAACCCAATTTCATGCCTATTTTTATAAGATAATTTAAACGAGCAAAGCTGTCAGCAACAGCAAAGGAGAACAATGATTTTGCATGCTCTCAGTGCAAGTGTGACTGCTAAACTTAATGTTGTTATTGACAAAGTAATGCAGCAAATATTGGTGAAATTATTGTTTTCCATATCCTCACTTAAAAGAGAGCTCCCTTTTACTTTTTCAGGTGTCTGCATAGAACCTGAATATTCAATACTGGACACTTTACAGAGTGGCAGAATTTACACTGTATGAGACAACACTGAGTACAACTCTACTCATACAAACCAACGCAGGCCCCAACTCATTCATTCCCAAATCACCTTCTTTATAAGAGCACAGCTGCTTCAGCCGCCAGGATGAATAATGTCTCTAAGTCCTGCACAGTAAAGTCAACAAATAAACTAATATGGATCTAGGCTGAAAATTCTGCCACTGTTTATGGAAAGATGGAAAATCTCATTGCTGGGGTTAACTTCAGACCCCTGCAGCAACCAAATCTGAGTCTGGTTGCTACTGCAGATCCGAATCAGCTTCTAATGTTCAAAGGTGCTAAGTTGTCCCTTAAAAGAAAAGTTCCAAGCTACCAAAGGAATCTTCCAGACTGAATTACAAACCAGAAAAAAACACAAAGTGTGGTTTCAAAAAAGGGGCCAAGCAGCAGGCACCACGGTGCCCAGCTCCAGGAGCCCATCTGAGGTACCTCGGTTGAGGGTCTCCCAATCCCACCAGTCCAGGCTTCTCCAAGGGGCAACACCTACGTCATTACACCTACCAGTGGAGGTATGATTATTTCTCTCAAATTCAGAAACACTGAGTTTCATTCACAAGATCATCTCAAGGCAGCTACTTCAGATTTGCAATACACCTGAAACAGCACTCCAATTTAAACAGATTTGAGATGTGATCAGGTAGCAGAAGAGAAGACAATCGTGATGCTGATTTCCACCCCTTTCCCAGCATGAAGTTAAATATAGTGATTTCTTATCTATCAGTTAAGAAAGAAAGGTGCATGCGATTTTTGGAAAAAGGGGGACTTGGATCACAGGTTTACAAAAAACAACACTAAGGACTTTAAGCTCTAGACTTTAAAAGTCATATTAACAGTAAGATATTCAATTATTTGAACATCACCTTGATGACGTGTCTATTCCATTTAGCTTCTCTCCCAACCATGACATGATTTATCAGCCCATGTTAATCCCTTTCTAAAATAAACCGGAGGTTTAACTACAATACTGATTTTCTTCTTTTACAGTGTTCCAATTAGATGCCAAAAGAAAGTAAATCAAAAGACGATTTGTTCATTAAGATTAGGCAATATTTTAGTTTCATTAGAAATTAAAGTCTAGGCAGTTAGTGGAGACCAGACACCATAAAGAGGCCACAGCCAGGGCTACAATAAACCAGCCACCAGGGTTACAGCATGGCACAGACTTACCCAGAGCCTCAGCTGTCAGGCAGGTGCGCATGGTGAGAAATTGCAGGACACAAAATTGACACAGAAAGGAAAATAAAAAAAGTCAAACTGGTATTCCAGCATTCCTAGAGTTTAGACATTATTATCAGTGCCAAGACAAGAGAGTGAGCAGTTTGGACTAGGCTATTTTGACTCCATCCGTTGCTGATAAAGACAAACACATTAGCTCTGCTTCCTGATGAGCTGTTGCAAATGAAATTCCTAGTTATTTACCATACAGTTTCATTTTAAGAGACTTAAACCAGTTTAGGATCTTTGTTTAGCTTGCGGATTCCTAGGTGAGAACATGTTAACCCGTGCTTCAGAGAAAGTGCACATCACAGACAACTGTCAAACTCTGGTCAAGCTGATGAAGTGGCACCAAGCTCCTCCCCTTGCAGGGAAGAGGGCACTTGAACTTGCAAAACTCTAGGCAGGTGCTGCATTAGTAACCACAGCACTTTTTGATGTTCCCTACTGCAATTACGTTAACAGATTGTTAATTAAATGAAAAACTAATTGCTGATGCAATGTGGAAGAACATCAAAAAGATTAACCATGATATGTGTCTTTTAATTAAGAAACTTTATATATAAAAGTTTTGCAACAAACCTGGCATACTGTCAAAAAGAGGGGAACTAGCAAGAGGCATTCAAAACTCCAGGAATGAAAATAAATCAAAGAAATAACCCTGGTCACTGATCTCAAAACATGTCTTCACTGAATTTTTATAAAGTGGAGCTTACATTATAAGTTTGCAGTGGGAGGGAAGGAAAAAAAACACCCAAAAAACCCCAGAGGCACCACGGCCTCATCCACACCGGATTTTTTCCCTGCAGCAGATAAGGATAATTTGCTCATTAGCTTCCCTCCTTCTGAGCTGTATCAGAGTGACTCCACAGTGAGTCCCAGCTCTCACTTCAGTCACCATGCCACACTCGGCCAATTCAGAGGCATCAGGCTATCTCCTGGCAGAGGAAGGGTCTGGCCAGGGGTCCTGCCACTCCAGCCAGGGCAAGTGCCAAGTGGAGAAAGAGTGCAAAGTACTTGAACAAGAAGGTCAGCACTTGCTTTAAGAACCGAGATGTTCTTAGGTTACAATTACGTTGAAGAACTTGATGTTTTTCAGCTGGGAGTCACAAAGTTTGCACAATCATCCTTGAGAGGAGTATAACAATATTACAGTTTCAAAGACCAGAGTGTAACAGAAAATCGGCTGCAAAGGCTCTAAAACACAAACAGGCCATCTTTGCTAACTGGGATGAGGGAAGAAAAAAGCATTTTGGGAGTATTACAGTAAAATAACAACCATGTTCTACTTTCCCAGCTTCATTGAAAGTAAAAATACTCTCCACAACTGCTGCATACTCAAAAGTAGAGGTTGCAAGTTTGGATACTTGGTGTTGATGGGGACACAAGATGAAATGTACTGAATGTTAAGGGCACTCTGCAGAAACTTCTATGAATGGCTTAGAGATAAAACTAATTTTTCACATGAACACACATTAAATTATTGGGAGCGTCACATATAATTGCTTTTCACAAATCTGCTTGGGTTTAAACTTTTTCCTCAAAGCTCACGCACAGTGTCACATGAAGAACCTGGAAATGAAACCTACCAGTCAAGCTGTAGGCAGAAGGGAAACCTCTCTAGTTAATAATTAATAGGCAAGCTGAAATACAGAAAATAAAGCCAACATGCACTCCAGATTTTACATATACCTTCAGTCATACTTTCAGTTAGTCACTTGATATTTTGGTTTTTAAACTAAGAACCATGCATTTCGTTAACCTTCCAAAATGGTTACATGCAAAGCCACAGCTGCTGTCTCTCCTCTGAATTCAATATACCCACCAACAGCTTCTAGCAGCTATGGATCCACTTATGAGGCCCTGGCTCAGCAGAAACCTAACCATGGAATTTATTTTAAATATATGCATAATTATTCTGCTGACTCAGGTTAGCTGGGCTGACTTCTGATGTCCAGTGTTTGTCTGAAAACAAAGAGTAATTTATATGTATGCAGTTCCATGCACTACGTAGCTTCATCTGTTCCAACAAGATCCTGTTTAAATGCTGGGGTGGGCAACATGCCCTACAGGCTTTTCCCCCTGTGAACAAGAGTGTAAGGAAAAGGATGTAGCTTGAAGATCACCATGACACTACCAGGGACTGCATGGACCTGGGAGGTGTACCAGGATCCTATTTAGACTACATATATTTAGACTTCATATAGATTTATTTTTTTTTGTAGCCAGAGACAGCAAAAATAATGAAAATTATTCCTGTAAGGTCTTTTGAAATGTACGACCTGCATTTACACATAGATTTGTCATTTAACCAGATATACTCTTGCAGACTTCCAAAAAGGACCCCTAACACCTTTCTGCTTTGTTTGGAAAGCTTGGTGTTTCCCCCATCACTTCAAGCTTTGGAAACACCTTTATTGCAATTAACACACCTGCTCTGCAAACAGCATTTCTAATAAATGGTCTTAAATAGCAGGCTTGAACTTTCAACTTGGCTGCACAGAACCATGCACAAGCCAGAGAACAGGCAAATCCAAACATATTCAGACCCTCAGTGCTAAGGTGGGGGTGCCTGACTTGTAGGGTTCCTGCCAGAACAAGCCACGCAGCCCATGGCCCTTTCTCCCAAACGTCCTTGGGATGCAGGCAAGGAGCTGCTATGCATGCTGCAGCTGTCAGCTACGAGAGGGAGCCTCTGCAGCTTGATGCAGCAGGGAGAGAGGACACCACTGCCATGACGTGAATGGGAAAAGTAGAGGGTTATATTTGAGTTCCTAGATCTGAAGCTGCCCAAAGCAGAAGAAAACCACTTTCCCATCCAGTCATAACAGAAAAAGCTTGAAGGACGTTTTTAGTAGCATGCACAGTATCTAAGCAAATCTGTAACTCAGCAAACATCTCACTTGCCCACAGAGGATCATAAGGTTAATTCAAAAACATTCTTACAAGTGCTAAGAAGGGAACAAATTGGCTGTTTTAGAGTTCCCATAGGTGAGTCAGTAACTTTACAGAAAAATCAAAGGGACAGGTCCTGCTTGAGGAAGAACAGAACAAAAAAAGTAAATCTGAGCAACAGTGAAACAGGGCAGTTAAGATGCAGTAAGACATTCATGGACTCAGTCACACGCCTGCCAGGACAGTTTCACCCAAGTTTCAAACCCCATTTGTGACCTAAAGCAGAATCACTTCTGCAGCTTTACTGTTTTACAAATAAACCCCTTCTTGATTTTTTTAATCCCCCAGTGACAGCAAGAGCAACATACTTTACCACGCAGCACATTGAACAAATCTGTCAAGGTGGATACACACACAAGTTTTCAGTAACATCTGACATTGCACTCAGACCAATGTTTTATTCCTTCAAGGTAAGGATCAAAAAGGCAAAGAGGGGAAAAAACATGCTCCCTTTTTTTTTGCTTCTGTATTTAAGCACTGTAGATAACTTGCAAGAAGACAGGGTGAATTTCCTCCCACCCACTCATGCTAGGAACCCACAGGACCAGCAGCTTTGGGCATTAATTCTCACATCCGTATGGGCTCGCATCTCTCCTCCCCAGGGGCCACCAGAACAACTGTCAGCTCCTCAAAAATATTGCAGCTCCTCCCTTCCCCTGTACCAGCTACCTGTGAGTCTTCATTGCTTCACTTTCCCCATACATGTCCCTCTGTGACCAGCTTTAACCCCACCTCAGTCCCACTGGGTTTGTGCTCTGGACCCAAACACTGTGTGTATGACAGCAGTTCTGAGGGATACAGCGCAGAAATACAGCAGGTTCCCTGACAACTCCAAAAGCATGTCGTAACAGTAAAATTAATCAAGGCAATGACATTAACCCAAAAAAGAGAAAAAAATACTTAAATCATAGCATGGCTGTTATAAAAATGATAGCAAAATGAGGCCTGTTCCACTCCCCGCTCAGATGTTTAATCCTGAAGGAGGACAAGACACCAGTGTGCTGACCCTCATCATTAGACACGGCACACATCTGGGAGGGAGACAGGAACCCAGAAAATCCAAGGAGAAAGTCCACTTGCTTTAACCACTGCTGACAGAGACCCGGTGGCATCTGCAGTATGAGAACAGTGGGTTTTTTTCCCAGAAGGATTTAAGCATTTCTCTCTCCTCTTCCCACCTTACAGAAAATGCTGTCTCCTCCTCCGAGACTGCAGATTGATTTATCCGATACTCAGAAGCAGGATAAAAGGGAGATGGAGCCAGATAGCTGTGAATTCATCGAAACACGTTCAAAAAATGGTTCCTCCTTCCCAGATCATGGACGTGCTTTTCTCAGCTCTCACCTACCATGCATTGAGGGGTTGTTTGCATCACATGGGGACAAGAAGCGATGAGACCAGAAAAGGGGGGAAGAAAGGAAAAGAAACAGAGGGAATAGCACAGACTCTCTCAAGCTGTTGATCCAAGGTCAGACAATTCATCACACAAAATGAGAAATGTGTTTATGCATCACCCAAAAATAACATCTTCTCATAAAAAATCGTGTGCTCCTGGAGATGACCATTCTGATTTAAAACAGTAAACTTTTCCATGGACAGACAGACACACAGAGCCTGCTAAGCCAAGCTCCCTCTTGCTGGCTTCCATCTCTCCCTCTCTCATCTCAAGTCAGCTAAAATTCAAGAGCAGTTTTCCAATCACGTGGCTTTCAACCAGAATAATTACTGACTCACCTATTAGAAGAACAGTTAGAGAAAGGCTCACCTGTTCTGGATAACACACAATTTAAAAAGTTCAAGAAACTCGCTGCCCCAGCATTTATTTTGCTTGTTCCTGGGGTCACAGTTTTTAGGCAGGAGGGGAAGCACAAGTTGCAACATGCAAGGCTGAGAGCTGCTCAAAGCACACCTCCTACCCAGCCAGGAAGAGCTCAGTGTGGGACAGGGAACCAGGTCTGCCTCTGTACAAGCTCTGTATCATTGCTCCAGAGCCTGGTGGGGTTTGCACTTGGTCAAGCAAAACCCTTAGTGACGACAGGCTGCAGCTATCAGTCATACATGTTTCCATTAACATGATGATGAAACTCCTGTGACAAGATGATGGTGGGAGAGCAACAGAAGCACGAAATTCAGCTGCTAAAAAAGGCAGATTGCCTTTGTGGAGACCTCCCTTTCTTTTCTTACTCATCTTTGCTTTTCTATGGTCGCCAAGCGCCCCGCCCATGAGAACAACCCATGCCACCTTCTCACACTCTGAGGAATAATGTAAGGTTTAGGAGATTACAGGCTGTTAAAAAATAAAAAAATCTGAAAAGAAGATAGGTGATGGAAAGGGAGAACAGTGAGAAAAGTTAATAGTTACAGAACATTTACATAATGGCTTTTTTTTATGTTACCCCAAAAGATTCTAGAAAAATGTATAGGTATCTGCACAAGTCATGTTAGTGTCAATGTTCCTACCAGGAATAAGTTAGCACAAAGCACTCTATTTTAAAACATGATTGACTTTGTACAAACAGTTTTAAGGTTTTTGTATAAGAACATTAGACAGCAGCTTCAGAATATGATTTATATGACACATGGTAATTGCACCCTGGTGTTCAAGTATGTACCAGGAATACATTACAGGAGGGCAAATTATTACAATAGAAAGTCCTGTCGCTGTTCAGTCTTTGTCAGTGAGCACAGCACAAAAGGATTTTAACAGCACAAGTATGGAGCAAGTTACCTTTCTTTGCTTTCTTCTGTAGCTTCAGTGTGTCAGACGATTTCTTTTTTATCTCTTGGCGGGCTTTTTTGTATTCTAAAAAAACACACAGTCTCATTATCAGCACACTCGATGTTAAAATAAATGTTTTTCACAGAAAAGGCTATGTTTAAAGACATTAGACTACAAATTTTAAGAGGACAGTTACTATTAATTAAAGCTGCTTAAAACTCGCATTTTGTAGTTCCTATACATTTGGCTTAATATAACATTTTAGGGTGTGAACACATTCACATACCAAAATCTTTCCCAAGTAAACAAAGCCTTTACAGAAATAACAACTGAGCACACAGTACAAAATTAGAGTGCTTTTCATTTCAGAGACTCATTCACTCTCAGGAATGGAAAACAAAGATGATGGTTTTCTCGAAACATCTGTGTTCAAAAACAAGTGTCCAGAAATGGCAAAGCAAATAATATCTTGTGATCCCTCTCCATCGTGAGACTCGGGCAGGAGAGGGTGGTAAAACTTTGCCCAAGGAAGGGTCACTTTGCCAGCTCTTTCTGATGAAGTGGAGCACACTGCAGTTGTCCTCATTTTCAGATGAGCTGCAAATCCCTGGAGAATTAAAATCTCAGAACAAAATATTCCACCTCTAGTCCAGGCACACTAAAGGTACCAGATATGAAAACTGATACTTTAGAAAAAAAAAATAATAAAAAGATAAAAAGGCATGTATGCATGTATATACATATACACATACACTTCAACAAAGGAGGGCAACGTTACTACTCTTCTATAGATGAAAAAACAGAAGCAGCCTGGTGGTGGGCACACAAACTGTACTGGGGACAACTGCACTCCCAACACCCAAGTCTACTCACTAAATCCTAATTCTCACTGCCACTTTGACCAGTCACCCTTACCTGTAGGAACCCAGGTGATGCCTCCCTCCTGTTCGCTACCTCCTTAACACTCTTGGCAGCACAAGGTGGAATTTGTTTCAAGAGCTCCTGGTTTAGCTGCTTCTATTTGACCAAAGTAATAGCCAAGCAAGAAGCAAATCCTCTTTTGGAGGCCAAGCACATTCTTTTCCCTAGGTTCTCACTCTCCTCAAAATAAATTATGGTGATGCTGCTTCTTTCAGACACAGCAAAAGTGTTCAATTTTTAAGGGTCAGTGGTGAACTGTAACCTCCTTTCAGCACCCATGCTAGAGGGCCATCATCCCCAATATAAGTTTTGCAAAGCCAAAAGCATCTGCCAACATGCTCTTGCTGTGCAAGACTTTGCTGCCTTGTGCTCATCCCCCCAGGAAAGCCCCTGGAGCTGCCATCAGCACTGCAGCTCTGAGCATCCCATGTCCAATGGCACAGCCTTCCCATTCCCCACGTGCACATTTCCGTATCGCATCAGATATAACAAACGATGCTGAATGTTCTACAGGGCTGTGCATTCTCTGGAGGATGCTATGTCTGAGACACAACACGATCCTACAGTTAGCTTTTAACTACACCCCAGGGCTTCTCAGGGATAGATGCAGCATCCCCGGTCCTCAGCACTATCGGAGATCACACAGTGAGAGTGGGCTAACAGAGTCAGAACTAGTCACTGCTTGCCAGTCTAAGAAAGCAACCCATCCCTTGGGGTCCTGCAAACTGAACCTTCAAAACGTACACGCAAGGGTTAAAAATTTGTTAGGCACTTTGGGAGAGGAGTGTTTTAGAAGAGAAAAATTGCTCTACATATTTAAGCACGTCATTCAGTTCCCCAGTACAAACATGAAAAGAGGAAGAAAAGCTGATATTACAATCTTACTCCTATTAAAGAATTCTTCCTCCATAACTACCTTTTGCATGGTCTTTATCCAGTTGATTGGCCACTTTCTTCCACTCTTCCATCTGTTCTTGAAGTGGGTTTATCAGACAGTCAATTAAAGCACTAATTTTGTTGAAAAAACACAAAGAGCAATCAAATCCTGCAGATGCCCCTATTCTTATATAGAGAGCCAAGGTCAATATTGGAGTATTTTTACTTTTTGCTGCGACAGCTACCAGTGTCACAGTGTAAACATCAGAACATAAAAATGTTTATGCTGGAGAAAGCAAAAGAAAGGACTGGATCAAAAAAAAAATCCACACCATAAGATAACCAGAATTACTGCACAGAAGTTCAGGACAGTGAAGAACAGAGTGAAAACCAGAGGAGTGACCCAAAGCAGAGCCAATGTAAACAGTTAGATCCCACTCATCTGTCACACAAAGGGCAGTTTAAATGGATACTCCAAAGACTGGAAAGGTTCATGCAGCCATGAAGATTATAAATTTAAATAACACATGTATATATGCACAAGAAGACAGCAGTTGTACAAGCGAACAACATCCTGCCCACCAATGTGCCCCACCTCTCACCAGTCAAGTCCATGATAGAGCACTACTAATGCTCCACTAATTAATGAGATTGGGATTGAATCATTTAAACAGCTAACCCTTGGCTAGGTGGAGACTAATGTTGTCTCATCACAGCCAATTTCACAAATATCTCTATTTTAAAAGGGAAAAAAACAACTCAGGTCATTGGGCAAATGGTGAAGCATCATTTTGGTTTGCCTTAGGTCAAGCATAGCTTTTAAGTCTGGTTAAAAAAAGGCACACGTGCAAACTACTACTTATTACAGAAGTAGGTTGTTTATTAATAGCCCAGCTTCATATGAGTTAATCCTCTCCCATCACCTTTACACTCTAACTGCAAAACACTGTTGAGAGAATTTGCCTTTTCCATACTTGTTTGCTGAAAGTTTCTCTTGGCCACAAGCTATTTGGGCTCTCCAGTAAGATGAGGAAGCAGCACAACACTTGCTCCTGCTTTAAAACTTAGTGACAAAGCTTAAAAGTCCTCAAATAAAGACAGGTCAATGACGTCAGCAGCTGCCTGCTCTGCACTGAGCAGCAGGAACCGACAGTGGGAATTTGCAGCATTGAGAGTGATTTGAGGTGACAAGCCCAGTCCCCAGAACATGCAATGAAATCCTGCATGTTCACAACACCTACTGTGCTGCAGGGGACTAAACAACTGCTGCTCTCAGTGACATGGTCAGAGATCAGCTGAAAAGCTAATGCTGGTGAAGAGCTTTAGGTGTTCCCTAGTAGGAAACAGAAGACAAACCTCAAGCTCTGGGCCAGGTACAGAGCCACTCACCTTGAGAACTGCCGGAGTTTGGACTCTATACTTCTGTGCCTCATACACATCCTGGTGAGAGCAGACCCAATCTCTCTGGTACCACCTGAAAAACAAAACACGAGGCAGGTGATGAGATTCCTGCCTGAGCTGTAGGTACATCAACCAGAAGGCAGCTGCTAGGTCTTCCAGAGCAACTGTAAAACAGACTCATAACAACCATAGAACTGACCAGGCTAATAACAGGGCAGACATCAGGGATATCACAACCTGGGGAAGAGATTGGTTTTGTTCATCCAGAGACCAGAACTGAACAATTTAACACTATTAAAACACAGCTCTTCCCAAGCAGCTTTATGTACCATGAGGCCCAACTCTGTGGCAGAATAGTTAAAAGAAAAAGGCTTGAGATGTCAAAAGACAAGAAGCAAAGCTGGCAAGTGAGTAGGCATCTACAGACAGTTTATTTCCACATTTTGGAAATAAACCTAGGGGATTCGATCCAATTTTCTGATATCTAGATTCTTTAGACCAAATGCCTCAAAAGGATTTTGCTCCTCCAGAATATGTAACCAATCCCACCTAAGGCTGGAAGGGACCACAGTACCAGCAGGGTACCACCCGTACCTGTCACCTCGGATCACACACATATCTGCAGCACATTGCCAGACGGTGGCACTATTTGCTCTATACCCTCACTCAGTTTCTGACAACTGCGTGACAGCAAGAATAATTATTTGCACGGTTCCTCCTCCGAAGTTTTCCCTTTTGAAAGCACATATTCCTCCATTTCCCACTTTTCCCAACCCTGATCAGCCTATTAAATTTCAATATAATTTTGTTTTGGCTAATGTTAGTTTTGATAATTGCTTGGTTCCTATTTGCAAGCCAAATCTACTATTCTTAGGGTACAAATCTCAGCCTTTGTACAAAGCTTTTCCAAACTGTAGTATTCTCATCATCTATTTATATCAGCATCTATTTAAAAGTCTCATTTGATTATTAAAATAACCTCAGACATGTAATATACAATCAAATATCTTCCTTAGGTTTTAAGGATGGTATTGCCCAAGTAAAAGATACTTTCCTAGTAGAGAAACTTGAAAAATTTAACCATTTTATTTATTGTTTTAAAGCATGAAAACAAGTCACCATCTTCCTGCATTCTTGCAGAATTAAATCCTGTGCCCACGAAACGGCTCTGGAACAAAGACACTAAATAACTGGAACGAATTGTGGCTATTTGGTATTTTCCATTGTTCAAGAAGATAAACAGAAAGTCCTTTGTCACTTGCCTAATTACTCATGTTTTTATAAGGAGCTTTTGAAATAATATTATTTGGTAACACTGGAGAGCTGCAGCCCCACTGCATACGGGTGGCTGGGGAAAGCATGCGGGCTCCAGCCCGGACCCAGACCCTTCGCTTCCGGGGATGCTGCACTTGCACACGCTGTGAGGGACTTTGGGGAACTCAAAAAGCAATGGAGAAGATGGGGAAAGGCGCAACCGAGAGAAAGCAACTGGAGGAAGAGGACAATGTCCACAACAAGAAGTGGATTTCATCCCCAAAACGTGGGCATTTTTCTTTGGAGACACTGCCAAATAAAAGTAACTCAGTAAAAAAAAAAGTAACTAATGCGGCACAACTCCAATGGCAGGGATGGAGAAATGAACCAAAAACTTCAATTCCCAACCGAGTTTAAGCAAAAGGCAGGTTTTTCTGGTTGAAAACTCACTGAAATACTGGAACATTAAGGACTGTCAATGATTAAGTGACACTGCTTTGCTAAGCCCATTATATGAAAAAATGAAGAGTCGTTTCAGAGCAGTAAATAGGAAATAAGACACCGTGTGTTCTGGAGACTAGGAAACAAGGGAAACAACGATCAGTCACTATTAATATTAAACTGCAAGGTAATAAAATTTTAGCTGAGACCCCAATAACAAAAGCATAAATATATCCCCTCAACACACAGCACAGATGTATGGGCAAGGTCAGCAGAACAGCTATACAGAGTTAGGTGAATACATTGGGGGTTGTGCTCATTTAAAGAAAAAACTGCAACAAAATAAATAAAGCCTGGAATAAAAATGTTATTGCACAGGAAAAAAACCAAACCCAACTGGCTGGGGATAAGGAAGGCTACTGGTTCTTCCCACCTTTTAAAACTTCATGTTATCCATAAGTGTTTATAAGGTGCTAATTTTACTCTGTGAATAAAGGCTGCTCTAGCAAAACAAAGGAAAGGGGAAAAAACAGTTTTGAGAAGTTTTTAATGGCCCTTCTGGAAACAAGGTGTTGCAGAGGCTGGGTTTAGGAGCCTGCTTGGAAGGGGCAGTGAGGGCACTGCTGGAAGGCTTGGGAGGGCTGAGCCAGCCCCCGAGCCTGGCCAGCATGGGCCTGGGAGGGCTGTGGGGAGCGGGCCAGGGCTGACAAGGCTCCACTTTAATGTCCTGGGCTGAGGTGTGCAGGGGGTCAGTGCCGGCGAGGTTCACCGAGGTGATCTGAACTCCTGAAGGAGCAGCTCTTGCCAACCATTTGTTGAGAAAGGTGCTGCTCAGCCCTCCCTGGGGAGTGTAAATCCCTCTCAAACAGCACTCAAATCATAAACTCAACCTGCCCAAAAACGAAGCGCTGGGGAAGACGATCGTTCCAAATGGCTACTACAAGAAAGGATTCCTGTCCCTCTGCAAAGTAACTGGCTACAAGCAATAGACTGAGGTTATTGATTAATGAACTGACTTTACAATAAATTGAATTCAGAATAAACCAAGTTTAACTACCCTGAAATTGAGATTTCCACAGTACCAGAAAGTATCACCATAACGCTCACAGCAGACACACACCTCCTGTACAGCCTTTCCAGCTGTCCTCTCTGCTCCTCTCATTGTAGGACCATTTGAGGAGCTCCCCAGGGCCTCCTGCTGCACGGCTCACCCTGCTGCTGGATGCAGGCAGGAGCCAGCTTTGCCCTCTGGCAGCTAACAGAGATATGGTGCATCTAGCGAGCGCCGTGGGGGGCAGGGGCAGGGGCGCCCTGGGAAGCTGTTGAGTACCAGCAGCTTCTGCCCCAGTAAAGGGGAACCAATCTCCATTCAGTGCACGCTGCTGCAATAAATCCACTCTGCATTTTCAATTCCCATTTAAAAGCTAATGTTACTGGTGTCTAATTAATTGTAGGAAAGAGAAACCTTTGCAAGAGACAAGGAGCTTTTCAGTTTTGGCACTCACTCAATTAGCAGAGGCAATGACCATGTCCAAGTCACCCTACATATCCACCCAGGTGAGACAGCCCACAGCAGTACGGATACACCTCCTGCAGAGCTTCTGTATGCCAAAACAGCAGCAGCAGCATTTCAGAAAGGATCACCTCCTCAGATATACCAAAGCATATGCATTTTGGGGATGCCTCAGCAATCCCTTGTTAAAAATCAGCCACCAGACTGAAGGAAGAACAGTCCCAGCCCACCTCCTCCCACGCCTGAATCTCGCCACTCCTCATCAATGTGTTAAGTACTCCAACAGCACCGGAGTTAAACAGAGCTTTACCTCCCTGTTCCCAACTGTATCATCTGTGAAATATCAAAATGCTTCCTGAGAAGGCAAAAAACAATAAATGCGGTCCTCTCACCACCCCCTGATGTATTGAGTTGGAGCACTATGACCATTACTGATGCATTCAGCAGTCCTTCCAGGAACATGTGGGGTGCAAAGGGTTCATCTCAGCAGCCAGCAGGTTTCTGCAAAGGCTGGTTGCGACCAGCAGAAGTGCACTGGTCAGCTGGCTACACAAACTGGCAGAAGGGAACCATTTTCTATCACTGTAGTGGTTTGAAAATGTCCAACCATAACAAGGGCCAGCAGTTTGGATTCGCTTCTTTTACCCAGCCTCAGCCAGTCAGCCTTAGTGAGCAAGAGTGACACACGCTATATATAAATTATCCTTCAAAGTGCCAGTAGTAGTTTATTCACAGGAGGAGTGGGTGGCCAACGTGTGTACTCTGCAGAGATGGACCTTACAAGCAACATTAACATGTGTGCAAGCCCTGATACTGGTTCTGCAGCTGAGTATTCAAAATCTGTGCTGGGCACAGCTTATTGCCCAGTCATACAAAACTTGCTTCAGCCTCTACATTAGTTTACCATTTATCTTTTCAAAAAAGACCAGCTCCATAAGTGACCAACTGCTTGCTTAAGGACAGAGCCATGAGCCAGGCGGGCAGAAGATCAAGTGGAGGCAAGTCCTTTTTCAGTGCTATCAACACACAAACTTAGTGGCAAAAAGAGCATCTGAAACAGAAGTGCATCAGGAGCGCCGAAAGCAGTGACTGTCTCCACTCCACTTACAAGCAGGTCCCTGGCAAGGAGTCCATGACATTCTCCAGTAGCTATAACTTCCTGAAGAGAAATACTGAGGCCACATGAGCAGACTGTTCATCAAACCAAGACTACATTGGGTGGCTGACCTGGGCTCCGTGCACTGCTATGCAAGTTAAGCTATACATTAACTTGCTGCTTAGCTGCAGCTATGTAAGTTAAGCTACTGTGCCTTGGGCTCTCAGTTTATAAACTGAGGCTGTGAGTTATCTGCTTCTCTGACATACTGCCACAATTCATCCATTAAGGCAAACAATGCTTGGGAATGGGGTAAAGTAATACTTGGAAACCGGAGATGGGAGCCGTATTCATCAGAATTCCCACTCGGAGAAAATGGCTTAACAAAATGCTCCTGTCAAATTTGATTAGAAGGTGGGTGATAACATCAGCCTTATTTCTCATACGTAAAAGGCAACTCTGCAAGGCAAAACATGCTTCTGCTCTCACCTCCCCTGCTTTTCCCTATCCTGCCTAAGCCTGTAAAAGACCAAAAACTTTTCTCATGTAAGATAATTCAAGGAAAGCCTATGGACCACGACACTACAATGGGTCCACTAGAAAGGCATAAATGATTTTCTTTTGATGCTTGCTTGCCATTCAACATTGCAGAGGGACAACACGGAGAGACTGTTGGAAAGAGACTCAATTGTTTTATTGGAGTCATCATGTTTGTGTTTAATAATGATCATATATCAAGGAAATGATTATTTGATGAAATGTGCAGCTGTACAACTGCATGGCCTCTGTATACTCCAAACAAGCCACTACAATCAACCTCTTATCTTCCTCCTCTCGCTTCACTGTTGAGCAACCCCAGAAGCTCAGAAGACGACTGCCTTTCAGGAAGTGCCTTTAAAGGCTCCAACTTATTAACGAGCTCATCTTTATCTTCAAGAGCAGAGTCCAAATGTGCCAGCTACTTGCCTCTTTCCCAAAAGGGAGAGAATGATGAAAAATGGGTATAATACTTTTGTAATTTCAGAGTTGTCAGCAGAGGCTGCTTCTATTTTCGGGCGAAGATTAAAGCAGGAGCAGAACAGAGGCCAGATTATTAAATACAACTCCGAGCACGGAGGCTATGACAGGATGAGTAACAGTAGGACATTTTAAGTTAATGGTCGTTACTCAACCCTTATCCAAACTCACACTGTTAGAAGAGCAAGCAGTTTCCATCACTGATTACATGGG
The DNA here is from genome assembly GCA_013398125.1 of Aegotheles bennettii. NCBI lineage: Eukaryota > Metazoa > Chordata > Aves > Caprimulgiformes > Aegothelidae > Aegotheles > Aegotheles bennettii. The sequence goes on along the minus strand of VZRW01011179.1, from coordinate 423,776 downwards.
GCATGGACCTTGGATCTTAAAAAACTGTTTATGTGGATGCCTCCATGAAGCGCAAGGATGATGGGATCAGTGCCAAGGTGTTAGAGCAGACATGGAACAGAGGAGGGCTTTTGCCTAGAAGTGACTGGCACAGAGGATGGAAACATCACCACTGGGACAGAAACCTGGAAGTGGAGCTATGGTAGCACTTTACGTTTCAAGGTATCAGTGGTCTCCAGATAGGGCTTGTAAATTGGAAAAACACATCAAGAACTGCAGACAACAGAGCGAAGTTGTTCAGCATCTACCAGCCAGGAATAGAAAACAGGACACCTACAGCTACTATGAGCCATTCTGAGCAGTGCTTGGCAAAATCTCTGAAAGCTTCTGCTCAAAACCAGCAAAAAAAGGTTTCCTGAAGTAGTTTTTTTAAAAAAAGTTTTAATTTAGACATCTTTTGGAGAAGACAAATGCAGATTCAAGGTCAAACTCCCCTAAGGACTTTAGATTAACCGAATTTAATAAAACAACCCTGGCAGGCCACATGTACCACGTCTCAGAGGTTGTCATTGCAAAGGAAGGAAATCGCTTGCTGTGTTCAGTCGAATGCCCTTTTGGGCAAATTACTTGAAAAAGGCCTGATGGGAAAAGGCCTGATGGGAAGTTGTCACTTGCTAGAATCCCATGCAGTCCAGACGATCCTGAGAAGACAACATGGTAGATGATTTATTTTCTCTTTTGCAGAAGAAACTAGCATTTGCTCATGGATGGGACTAGCAGGATCTCCAATTGCATTTGTGTTGATTTTAAAGGAAGAAGAAGAGTTAAGGAGAAGAGTGGCAGTGGCAGCTAGTTAAAGTAAAGCAAAAGGAACAGGAAACCTGAGCCATCTCTAGCTCACAGACTGTCCTGGCAACTGCCCACTTTAGGAAGTCCATGTTCCAGTCACTATTCTAAAGAACATGCAAGAAAGCTCTTAGCTTATTCCTCTGCTCAGCAGCATTTTTGCTTACCCTAGCTGTTCTCCCAGCAGAGCACTGGGAAAAATCCTCGCCCTATGGGAGTCAACACGAGCATTGCCATTAAACAAGCAGGGTCAGAATTTCACCCATGCACACAGAGGTCATTACCCAGTCCATGGCCATGAACCAGCTCGGCTATGATCTTTGTACAGTTTGGCTTTAGTCAGCCTTCAGGGCATGGTTAAAAGCTCCCTGTGGCCCTCTTCTTTTAAAGAGCATGTCACACACACAGGTGGCTGAAAATGCTTTGAGAAGGTTTAAGTTAAGTAATCATCGGATGCATTGATTCAATTTTGGAGAAACTAAGAAGTCTGTCATTGATTCACAAACATGTAAGAGACAGAAAATGCCTAACTGATCCATGACATCCTGCTAGACAACAGTAAAAGTTCAGGCAGAAGTGTTTCCCAGTAACTAAAACCTCATGTTTGAGCATGTTTGTGTCAGGAGTGCAAGCTGGCCTGGTCCCCTGCTCCTCCTCTTTCTTCCATGAATGGTGACACCAGTACAGACAGCAGTGGGTTTTTCCCCTGGAGATTTCTTTCAAGAATTAATATCCATCCCTCCCTGCAGGTGCTCGTTGCTCGTTTTAATGAACCCAGAGTTCCACATCAAGGTTCTAATGCCATAAAAAAAAAAAGCATCATTAGAAACAGATTTGCTTAGAAGAGCAAATACCACACTTGTGTTTTCCAAGGGCCGTTATTTACATTTTATTCTTTGGAATACAAATAATTTCATTACTGAAAACATACAGAATCTGCTAAACAACTGTTCTCACAAGGAAGCCGTGCCCACTAATACTGTCCGTACATTTTCCCCATTCCTTTTCAAATTTATAGTCAAACTATTTCCATAACCATCTAGATACATAAACCTAATGGTCTTAATCTGAGCAGATCCAACTCCTTTACTCCAAATGGTGCACCCACCAATGGCTTAAGGAAGTCAGGCAATCAGAGTCACCAAGCTCACTCTCCAAGAAAAAAAGAAGCACGCTAATAAAAAGGACTCTTTGTAATAAAAAGGGAGTTCCTGAAGCTGCTGAAGAACACAAGGCCAAGCCTGCATGCTATTTTGGAGTAACCCCTCACCTGTGCAGCATCCCAAAGCCAAGTTGCCAGCCGATGGGTATCTAAAGGCTGGCTCCATCAGCCAGGGATATCGCTGCACCGAGGACCACGCTCCACTGCATGCTCCAGATGGTGGAAAGACAGAGATCTGGTTCAGACCTATTTAGATAGCCCAGACTCATTGATCTCTGTACCTTCATCAATGTGGCTCTAAATGAACACTTAATGTCAGCCCAACGTGTGAAGAAGGCAGTAACCCAAGATCCTTATGTTCTTCTGAAGTACAGCTCTTTATTTTGCCTGGACACAGCTATGAGCTGCAATGTAATCTGATTAGATGGCAGCAATACTCAACGAGGGGAAGGGATAATACACTTAGAGCAAATGGTTTGGAACACCAAGTGCAATTCCACCACATGCTCAGCAGAACATGCACTGCTTATTTTGAACTGGCAACTTCAACAGGGGCTGTGCAAAGCCAACAGTGATCTCTCCTCTTTGTGTTTCACCATCGGCCCTGCAAATGTCTCTGGCTCCAAAAGTCAAAAGCTCCTTAACTCAGGTCTCCCAACTACCCAACCCGCTGCTCCCAATCCAGCAAAGATTTCAGCTACGACCAAAGGGCCCCTGCTTCCAAAGTACAAAATCGAGCACGACCAGGATAAGCAGGTACAAAAAGCAGAAGAAAAGATTATTTTTTTTAAAAAATCTAAGTCAGCAGATCTAACTGAAACCCCACAGCAAGCAGATCTGCAGAATAAGGCAGTGCTATTTTTACACGCTGTCACTTCTTGCAACAGAGCACACTTCCTTAGTGAATGGAGGGGAAGATCTTGGAGGGGCAAAGGAAGGTAAAAATTCAAACCACCTTAAGAAATTACCAGTTCAAGACGTTTTAGAGAAAGTCCATTATGGTTTAGTTATACAGAGATACAGCATCATCAACCAATGAATGCACACCTAGACACTGAGCGCAGCATCTTAGTCCCTGGGTGCCAGGGGAAGCTCTGCCCCTGCTCCAAGTACCATGGGATGTGGTTCCCTCTTGCTGAGGCAACCTCGTGCCTTTGTTCAGTGTTAATGATCTCTAATTGCAACTAGCACATATGGGGAGGATGCTGGTGGTGATGCTGCAAAGGCATCATCTTTCTTATACTTTCTCAAGGCAGCTGCTCTGTGTGCTCCAAAGGGCATTTAAAATCATCTCAAATATGTATTGAAGCACCCATGGCTCAACTTCATCCCCTCCTGATTTATTTAGTGTGTCGCCAAACTCATTTTGACTTGGCTTGGTAGAAGCCTAGAGAGTAAAACCACACTGACTTTGCAGACTTCTCTAAAACTCAGGAGATTCATCAGCAGACACACACAGAACCTGCACACATCTCTAAACAGAGCGGCAGATAATAAAAGGTTAACAAGAAGCAGAGGCACTAGCATTTACAGTTATCCAGATTGCCTCAAAGCTCATTCTGGCTGGTGCTATTTATAAAGACAGTTGTGCAAGTCAGCTCTCAAACAGTTAATTAGTTTTGTCCTCACTGATAGGCTTTTTTTTTCCTTGGCAGCATCCCACTTATTTTCAACTTCAGCTTCCTCAGCGTTACTACAATATAATGAATTTTCACAAAGCAAAGGAGAATGTCACCGCATGGGTTTGACACCAGCTGACTGCCTAAGCATGCAGTGCGAAGGAATTTGACACACAACACTGAACTTGGCTTAAAAAAAAGTAATATTCCACCTGTTACAAGGAGTGAAATGAGGACAGTCATCTAAGCAGAGAAACCAGAGGTCTCTGTGCTTTTGGCCACAAACTCAATTAACACACGCTCCAAAAGACACAGCAAACTCTGAATTCATGCTTTTGAATTTAGAACAGGTACAGGCATTTTCTCCTTTGCTTGTAAGCAGCAAGCGAAGGAAGCTTCGCACAAGAACAAGGCTGCAGGCAGATCAGGTGAGACCGCTGACAAGAACAGGGCTGTGCTCCCCAGATCTTTGGCTGCTCTCAATGCACAGATTCGCACGCTCCGCAGGCAAACTCCTGCTTATCCCACAAATCCGTCCAAACAATCCATGCTGTCAGGCTGCATTTAAAGTGTGCCTGCTTAAACCGTGAAGAGCACAGCAGAAGAAAAGCTTCAAGAGTTCTTTGATTCACAAAAAGAATAAAGCACATCTTGTAGAACAGATCAAATGAAGCCGCAGAGGTGTAGAGCATCGCAAACACGGCACACAGCGAGGCGCTCGGCAGCACTGACTGGCAGCAGGCACCAGGGATGTGCTTATCCTCTTTCTGTGAGGACAGAGCAACTGGATTGCTTCTTCCAAACAAGCTCTGTTGGACTGCAGTGAACACGTCTCAGCCACTGCAACAGCACAAACACGTAATTCTGCTGTACTTGCCCACTCTGGTGCACACGTAGGCAATGCACACTGGGTTTGTTAAGATCTGCACAAGAAGGCAAGCTTGTAAAGCGTTACTCAATCACCCTTAGCAAGAACAACTGCAAGAAGTTCCAGGAAACCAGGATCTGAATCAATGAAAAAGACTGGGAACCAAAAGACAGAAGTAAAACAAAGACGAATTTAGAACAGGACTCTGCAAATCCTGAAATGTAAGCTTTGAAAGGGGAGGAGAAGCTATCCTGTACCCACAGAAGCTGCTTTACAGCACTGCTTCTCCATCGTTTTAGCCATTTCCTCGCTGAAGTACAGAACACCTTTTGTACCTCCTCCCATTGAACAGCCCCTAAGGGAGGAGCAGGAAGGGATCCGCGCCTTACACCCCATGCAGGACAAAGCTTCAGAGAACTGTTACCATTCTAGCCAAGTCCTGCTCATCTTACAGTCCTTCACCATCAAACCAACCAGGGCTGGGCAGTTTTAAATGAGACTGTGATCCCTATATGTGGTGCTGCTAACGCTTGTGTAGCAAGAGCCTGAAAAACTGTGTTAATGCCTTTCTTAGGGGATGCCCGCCCTTCCACGGCCGGGAAGTCCATGTGCCTGTACCACTCCCCTCTAAACACTGGTGTAACCTGTTTGGTTATTCGTCCTTGCTGTCAGCACCCCATGCAAAAACCACAGAGACAAAACTGGAAAGGACCTCAGGAGGCCATGGGGTCTGCTCCCCCACTAAAAGCAGGGGCAGGTTTGATGAGGTTCCTGGGGTATGTCCAGTCCAGCTTCGAGTGTTTGTAGGGGTGGAGATTCCTGGGCTCCTCTTCCAGTTGCCAACTAGTGCCATTGTGAGAATTGTTCTCCTTACCTAAAATCCAGAGTCCATTGTCCCAGCAGCTCAAACCTGCCGTTTCCCAAGTGCCTTCTGGGAAGCTGTGCTCCCTGACACAGCTTCATCAACGTACCATGGTAAATACACATGGAAAGTATTTATTGGTTTTACCCAAGTAAAAGCTTCGATGTCTAAGGAATTTAAACACCCACCTTATGCACACAAACAGCATTGTCACAACCCAACCTGGGAAAAAAGACATCTGTGGTATTTTCAAAATGACACAAACCAATTAACATTCACCCACCAAAGCAGCCAGTCCAAGTGCTAAATTGTTCAAATGCATCCATGTACATTTACTTTTGTTGCATTTCTTACGGTTTCTTAAAAAACAGAATTCACAGTACTTTACGGTTAAGTTGATTTTGGTACTGAAACGTTCATCTGGTCATTTGACATCTGTGGTAATGCAGGAAATCCATCTTAAACCATACAGCTCCTCACACGCTCTGCTGCTCCCTTGTTCTGCTAACAGACCTCATTGACCCACACCTATAATACATAGTTGGCTGTGACCTATTGCTATTAATTTTTCTATTAAAGACAAAAGGAAGTGTCAACGTTGGATGGAGGATTTCTGACCTAGGCTTTAAGCACCGTTATACACAGGACTAGCATACAAATTACAGGTTTAGAGTAAAGTGCTCAGAAAGGGTCACCTCCTATTTCAAATTTATTAACTACCCCCCCTGGAGACCACCTTGATTTAGTACCACATAACCCATATTCCCATATTTCACAGTGATATTGTTACATGAAACATTTCTCTTCCTTCCATCCTGCTCAGCCATGTGAAGAGGGAATGACCAATTCACCCAACTCTTCTCCCAGAGACGGTCAACTTGAGGGACAGCAATTGCACACATACAAACACGCAGATAGAGACAGAGGGTTTGAGGAAACTCGTATTTGTTACTCTGTGCTGGACATGCTGGGGAAGAAAAGCCTTGGATCACTCAACAGAAAGTCATCTTGCCATGTGGTCTCGAAACCAGTTTGTAACACACAGGGCCAACAGAGATGACGAGATTTTGCTAACTGAATGGAGAGCCCCCGGGTTTTGGAAGCTGTAAGACTTGGGCTCTAGTCCCAAATCCCCAAGAGTAAGTTTGACTCAAATCCATCTGCTGTTCACCAGCATGTTCAGCTCTGTCCTAGACTGAAAGGCAGAAATCTTGTAAGACAGTGAATGACACAGTCTGCAGAATAAGGATGCAGCTGCTCTCAGAAGGCGTGCAGGAAAGAGGCACTGAACTGCCCACCTTCCCCTGGTGGGCAGTAATGCTTTAAGGCACTGATTCGTGAGTTGGGATTTCTGAGATGATGGTGTGTGCCCTACTGCTGGCCTACAGGCAGTGCAAAGCCCCGGCTGCAATACAACTGTTTTGAGATCATGGCAACCAAATGCCGTACAGAGCAAAGCATCTTCTCACCATGTTCCCATCAACAAGCGACCCCCATGCGAGCTGCTCAGCAACACTCGCGTGCTTGCATTTAACATCTGCACTGAGGAGTAATTTATGGTTTTATCTAAGGGGAGCTTCTCGAAAGAGGGTAAAGGTGCCTCAAATTGTTTTCCCTAGAGTAAAGTGCACCTGCAAAGGGAGCTTGAGGAGCAGCTAACACACAGGAATTTAATAACACAACACCATTCTCATTCCTTGACATTCTCCTGGGCATTGCAGGGTCAACACAGGCCAAAACTTCTTACATTTAAAGTCGCAATTAGAAAGAAAAACACACACACACTTCACATCATTTATAGACCAGACACTTGTTCCAGAAAGAATCAATCCGTTTCTCCCTCTTGTACAAATACCCACCAACCAACTTAACCATGCTAAACAGCCAAATACTTGTACTGGTAACTAGTTCTGTTACCCCAACGTGCCAAAGTGAAAATGAATCTTAATGATGTGATACAAGCAAGATTTTAAAATACATACATTTTTAATGTGTTCATTTTTAATGTGGTCAACTTCTGCAGTTATGCTCTGCTAAGCATGACGTACCATCAGTCATTAAGACTTCCAATGCAACGGCAGTTCCTGATTTATTTCCCCCATCCCATATCCTCTTCAGAGTCCATTTCTATTTCAAGCATCAGTACCCAACACTTGCAACATCTGCAGGTTGCCAAGCCAGTTTATCTATGGAAAAATGGATATGAACTACTTGCCAACAAAAGAAAATACACCCTGCACTGAGAACTATGGCTAGCTTGTGCTTTTCCCATCTATCTATAAATGTGGCAATACCACACGCTAATTAAAGATGTCAGGTTTCAAATGGTATAAAAGCTGTAAGACGTGTTAAGTCTCTAAATACATTTATTAAAAATGAGGCTAAAAAGCCCTCCAACCAAAACCCTGCCAAGGGATAAGCCCTCTCAGCTTTTTACACTACGTAAGGAGCACAGAGAGCTGCTGACAATGGCTGCCCTGTGCAGAAAGCACAAGATCTGCAGTGAAAGAAGCACAGAAAACACAGCCCATGAGATGTGTGGTTACGTAGCACTAAAGCCACGCTCTCCTCAGGCTCCCGAGGAGCCCTTCGGCTGCTGGAGGATCTGTCCATGACATGAGCTGACAGTGACTGCAATGCAGCACTCGCAAGGGCGCCGATTATCTCGGAATTCGTCTTCAGAGGCAGCAGCACTGTCACTCATCCCCGACGAACTCAAGGGCATGATGCCTTCCACTGAAGGAGCTGCCAAGTTTAATCTGTCCAGCTGCGATCCATTTCAGATACAACTGAAGGCTTTAGCCTAGATTTCTGTAACAGTTTGTTTAAAGTAGGTAAAATAAATTATTCAATTAAAAAGATAGCCCCCGAAGAACTGGTTTTTGGTACAGGAGTAAGGGTGGTATAACTGGGTCTTGATGGAAGCAGTTTTCTCTGGTTAAGAAAACAATCTGTCCAAAGAAAGTAGTTAGTCATGTTAATCCACCATTCACAATGGGATCAAAAGGCTGTGGGAGGCACTGTTTGCAGGTCACACTATAATAAAACAAGAACAAGGTACCTCAGTTGGCAACCCAAGATAAACCAGTAACACACATGGGACATTTCTATGCTGTACGTTATTCTCCTATCCAGGACTGGTGGCAAAACCCTATGGCAGCAGAGATGGGAAGCACTGAAAAATTGTGTGGAAACTGATGAATTGTAAATGTCAATACAAACAGAATGACACTCAAGGAGTTCCAGTTTATCTACTAACAAAACTTTACATCAGGTTTGCTAAAATGTAGGTGAGCTGGGGGCAGATGTAGGCATGAAATAATTAAAAAATGTATTGAGCTCCAAAGAGAGACACGAGGAGTTACCTGCTCTGAAAACAAAATTTAACCTAACACTATTTCAAAGCACTTAAGAAGGTGATTGAAGACAAAATAGGTACAAATTAGCATCAGCAATTACCCACACAATAACCCCCCCCTTACTAGAGGCAACTCTTGCAAGTCAAGCCAGCAGTCATGGTGGGCAGGAGGGAGAGGATCCCCAGGGACATTTTGTCTAGCAAGAACTGACGTGAGAAGACTCCACTTTAAACCTAAAGTGCATACAGAAGGTGGTACAATAAAGCTTCCTTTGAAGTTGAACTGCCTTTTGCAAAAGGAAAAAAAAAATCGTATCAAAAGAAACGAGCTTGCAAAAAATGCTGAAGAGAACTTTTCAGCAGAAGCTATTTCCCAAGAGGGCATCAGCTTCCTTCATCCTGACCCCTGCGTGGAACAGCCTCCAGGGAGTCACACGCACAGGGTGCTCCTCATCCAAATGCAGCTGCTGGGTACCAAAATGCACCTTTGCTTTAAGGTTTTGTTAACAGAGTTGCACTGGACACATTTCAAACAATTTTGATGCTGCCACGTTTTGCCAGGCAATAATGTGAAACACTGACCCATCTCCAACCTGGAGAAGTCAAACTGGGGAGCACCACGGGTGCTCGGGGCAGGATGGGCACTCACCTCAGTCATCTCTCTGCCAAGGCGCACTCCAAGCAAGACTGTTCTGACAAGCAGGTAGAGACCTGAAGTAGAAGTCCTGTCCAATTTGCTCATTTAAAAATATACACCCCATCAGTTTATTCTGCCATCTGTTACCAAGGTCAAAGGTCAACCCCAAATCCCAGCAAGCCACCAGCTTTCGTGGGTGAGGCTCCCTACCTTCTGCAGTGCACAAGTGTTTGATGGGCTCAGGATGTCAGCCAGCTCCTTTTGGCTCTCCAGCCAAAGTGACGTGGTGCATTGGGAGCAAGGCTGACCAAGGCTGACTGTGCCTTAGGCACACTGCAAACCCAGGCCCAGATATGGGTCTCTGGTTCTGCAGCAGGGTGCTGTTATCCACCCTATTCCTTCAAAGGTTTTGTCCCCTTCTGTCTCTATGTGACTGGCATCAACATCTCCAAACAGCAGTTCCATAGCCCTGGAAAAGGCCACTAGTGCAACCAAAGATCTCTCCTGAAAACAAGGTGAACCACTCGAGATGAGAACACCCACCAGAAAGCTGGGCACAAGGACAGAAATCAACACACATCCATCTCCCAGCACCTCACTGGATGTCAGACCAAGGTCCATCCTTCCTCAGATCACAAAATAGCTGTCTGTAGCCCAGACCTCTCCTCTACATAAACTGTTGCTCAGCTTCATATGCTCGTTGGCCAGCAAGGTACAAGGACTTGGCACCCGATAGGAAACGCGTTGTTCCTGCACCATGCTCTCTGACCCATTCCAAAAGTAAGGAAACGGTCAAGCTCAAGACATGCCAGAGGTCTATTGATTTAGTACAGCCTACACTTCCAAAGGAAAAAACTTCCACATTTAAGTCACACAGAGCCTTTAACCCAGCCTCTCAAACACACTAATTCATTTACAGCAGGATACGCTTCCTGCCATAAAGCATCCGTATGCAGAACCTATTACAAACTTCCTTCAAAATCTATATTTAAATGTGAGTGATAATGCACTGCTGATATCACTGCCCATCACTGACTTTTTAAAGGAGCTACAGGTTTAGCTGCTTTAGCTCAGCATTTGTTATTTTATCTGCAAGGTTTCTCCATCACCACCTGTATGCTCCCCAGGAGAGCTGCCAAGCCAGACACCACCTGTCCTGGTGACTCACGGTGTGAACCAGGTGCGATCTAAGGAGGATGAATCATCGAGAGGAGCTATTTAAACCAAGCCCAGCATTTTGATAAGAAAAGCCTATCACCTTTGTCAAACTGGAGAACTTTTTTTACAGCAGAGAGCATGGGAAGATCCACCAGGCATAGAGCCAAGTCTGCTCTTTACAAAACTTTCCCGACGATTGCTTCAGTGACTGCGGAGACAACCACAAGGACAGGAATGATAGTCCTGTCCGAGTGACACAGTTCCCCCACTCCAGAAAGAAACAGTCTGTTCTTTTCTCAGCTGACACAGTAAGCCTGGAGAGGTCTACAGTCTCTCTAGGCCCAACCAGGAAAACCCTGTTTCCTGTAAGATGCTCTTAGCCCAGTGAACAATAAAGTGCTGTTAAGTTAAAAATACTGAACCTGCCCAGCTGTGAGAACTGGGACCTGAGCTCCACTTTTACTCCTGGAATTCCCTGCAATGAAGAATGACGAACCCCTCAAGTACCTGTGATTTAATTTTAGGATAATTTGATTTTCCACAGAACACCAGTGCCATACTGGTGGTGTTTTGGGGAAATTTGTGCAAAGCCGATGCAACATTTTTCACTACAGCCTCTCATAAATGAACACATCAGGGTCCACGGTGTAAGCCTGAAAGATAAGCGTGCTTAGCCTCATCTTCTGAATGCAGATCTCCAAAGAGTATCTTCTTGACTCCCCCTAGTAACTTCAGACATAACGCTCAAGGGGGGAAAAAAGGCAGCGCTATTACAATTTCTGTGACTATGACCTTTAAATGTTTAACTAGCAATTTACTCTTTGCAGTCAAGATAAAGCAGCAGGTGATAAGCTTCACTATGAGTCACTACGCCCCTGTAGTGCAATAATTCAATTAGACACTTTAACAGCCTTCAATTTTGTTCAGGATCTGCTTACTAGAGCCATAGTCCCTTAGCTACAATTTTGTTCTGCCTCTCAAGCTAAGCAGGGTCCCTCCAGGTCAGTGCTGGATTGAAGGAGATGTCTCACAGAAAACCCCAAATGTCCAAGAAATGAGGCTGGTGCTTCCAGAGGAGGCACCGCAAACAAGAGCCCTGGGAGAAGGTCTGGAGCTTGTGCCTGGGTACAAGCTGCAAACTTGCAGTGAGCTCTAACTGCGACCCTGACCTCTCCTGCTCACCGATCTCAAGATACATGTATTTCACTTGCTCAGGCTGTCCTCCAGCTAAATCAGACACACTGTTCTTCATTTTCTGTTGTAGCTGCTGTGAATATACTCTTAAGAGGCTGAAACAGGCTGAAAATATACTCTTAAGATGTGAAACACATCTCCAGAAATGGCTTCAGTGTGGTGGTGTGTGATTACCTACCCACCTTCACCTTCTGCCTGATCCACTCCTCAGTTACAGTACCAGGAAACTGCTGGAGCAGCTGAATAAAGTCTCCCACATAATATGTAATACACAACTTCATGGTCATTCAACCACACCTGGAGTTTAGAAGTTGTACTGGAAAGTATCTGCAAGCTTGAACTGCACTCTTGACAGCCAAGGCTCTTCCCCCTCCTCCGGAGGAATTTCTTTCTCAACAACAGCTTGCTAAGCAATTCTGAAAAGGAAGAACATATTTCCCTCCTTGCCACAGCTGAGTCAGCAATGGCAGCAGTAAACTCCCAGAGCATGGATGCACCCTGCTGACCTCTGGACCTCTGAAACTGTTTCACTTTCCTTCAGTGTTTGAGTTCTCCAAGCCCAGGCACAGGCACGATGTACCCGAGCTGCACCCGTGCTCGCAGAACCAGCCCGATTTCTGCTCCAGTGCAGAGGGTTACCAAAGCACAAAGATAAACTGGCAGGAAGGGTGAGTGTTCTTTCCATCAACCCATGGCCAAATATGCTTACCGAGAATCAAACCACACACAGCACCTCCTGTTCTAACCCTGCACCATGGGGCACGCAGGTTAAGTTTAAAAATTTACTTTTGTAAGTTTTAGCTTAAAAATTACCCTTGGTCACCCTTTCCTGATCGTTTCATAAAGCTCAGGAATCTGTTACTGGGGGCAAGCTAATAGAGAAGTGCTTTAGCTCAGGCAACATCTGCTCACAGGTTTTGATCCAGAGATCCCGAGTTCAAACTCCACTGCCGTGGTCTGTCCATGAGGGTGATATGGTTATAATGATTAAAAAACAAATGGCAGGCTTTTGGAGAAAGCAATGGAACATCTTTGTTCTACAGCAGGTAGTTCAGTCAAAGACTTTTATTAAATATCCTTCCACTTCTTAAACCAAGTGTTCTGCACTATGGAAAGGGTTATTTTAATCTCATACCTACCCTGGTTGTATTTATAAGGCCATGTTTAGTATGATTTTTTTTTTAATCCAGGGTTAGACTCACTAAGAGTCTTATCAACACATGAGTCAGGGGTTTGCATGGAAAATATCTGTACCTTATGGTACCTTATGCTCCAGCATGTATGCACATAGCTTCATTAACATAAACACATCCAACCCAGCAGAAACTGCATTTTCATTAGGCATTGCACTGCTATTCACTGATGTGTTGAGGCAGGGTTACTGCTTAATGGGTCCAATATCACCATGACACAGGGAAGCCCTAATGAGAGCTCTGCAAAAGGGCTCCAGGACCAGTTACAGCAGGAGGATTTATTTCAAAGACATCTGTACATATCTAAACAGGAGATGGCTGGTTTTACAGCAGTAAACAACTAAAACTGTGGCCTTGTAAGAGAGAGTGAATTGAGACAAGAGAAATTCATGTTGCACACCAAGAAGATAAGCTGGCAAAAAATAAAAGCAGGTAAAGAGTAAAGTCATGTATCAACCTCGTGACTAGAAAGCAAGAAAGATACAATCAATTCAGCTTCCACTTAAGTCCAAAATCTCATATTTCTTTCTAAGAAGGCCTCAAGCCGAGGCTCTTATCTGCCATTACAATCTTGTACTTTGGTTCTCACAATGACAGCGAAGGTGCAGCACGTAGGCACCACCATCTCCTTCTATTTCCAACTCTTCTAAAATCACTTTCAATGCTTCAACCTCTCAGCACTCCTACGAGGAAAACCTGGTGAGTCACCACAAGCAACCAAAACGCCCCGATACCTGCGACCTGTGCAGAGCTGAGAAGCTCTTCTACCTACAGGATTTCATCTCCCCAGCAGACAGCAGTCGATTCTGAGATGGCATCAATGCCTTCAAAACTCAAACTGGTGATTTCTGGAGCTTTCTGCTGAAATGAGGTACCCCACACGTGTCACAAGCAGAGGTTTATGGGGTAACAGTTGGAATAAAGCATAAGTTTAACAGCCGGGCCAGGAGAGGCCATAAACCTTTCCTTTCTAAAAGCAATGCAATCTCCACACTGCATCCCACGTCCCAGAAGTGTGGGAGCAGATACATCCCTGGCACGGCAGCCTGGGCTCAGGACGCTGTGACTCCAGCAGCTCCTGCCTCTGGTGAGTGAGACGTGGAAAGCACTGTCAGCCTGAGAAAAGACACGGGTTGTGCTCTTGTATGCTGAGCATGTGGGAGATGGTCTTCTCCTTCAAGGAGCGCAAGTGACTGACACTTGGTCAATTAGTTCTCCACTAATATGCAGCCGGGGACCCGGTAACAAGAACATTTTTTTTTCTTCCTGATTTCTTTCCTGAAGAGATATCGAAACACGTTTTAATCTGCAACACAGACTGATAAAACCAGCTGCCCAACAGACAGTCTCTTCCACGAAGGCTTAATTGTCCTCAGAGAGCTCGACAGCAGCTTTACTGCCTGCTGGATAAGTCATGTTTACAGCAGATCCTCAGAGCTGCTCAACCTCCTGGATGAATTTAGGAATCAGACCAGAGGGTAGATCTGCAGAGCAGTAATTAGCACAGGAGACAATGGAGAAGCAATGGAGAATAATAATTTAGTCTGTGTCAGCATAAGGTCAAGGTCCGGGGGGCTTGTCCCAACCTCTGGGCAGCTCACGGGAAGAAAGGCAGGGAAGGATGAAATGAGGGGGGTCTGCACTCTGAAAACCCAACTACTCTCCACAGACCCACTTAAGCAGCCTTAATCAGCTTTGCAACTCTTCTTCCTTCCCGTTTGAGGTCATTTTTTATTAAAAAAAAAAAAAAAAAAAGGCAGGTAGCTGGCACGCCTGACAGGCAGCACTGCCATGGTGCTACAGTGACTGTGCCAGCACATGGTCTGCTGGCAGGCAGAGTATCTCCCCACTACTGTATTTCTGCTAATGAGTCAGCAAGTGTCCCAACTTGAATAATGCACCACCAGCTCAATCAGGCTTGCTACTGTGCCACTGCACCCCAGACCACAGCAGACCGGAGAGCTCCTGTTGTACCAGCTGGATTCAACTCTGCTCCCCTCTAAAACTACTTCCAGGAAAAGCCAACATGGCCAACTCCAACCACCACCTGTGCAGAGCTCAGCATCACCGTTTCCATCCTGGATGGACTGCATCAACTTTGAAACAAAACAGAGAAATTATTAGGCAAAGACAAAAACATATAAATGAGATACAGATATAGGCAGGCTTGATTAAAAACAAAAGGTCAGAGGACCAAAAGGTCAGGTCAGAGGAAAGCCAGGAACCATCAGGCAGTGCAGCTCCTTCTGGGTTCTCCAGATCCAAAGAAGAGTCACGGCACCAAAACTCACACATTCCCTCTCATGTGCAAGGAGACTAGAGAATTTGTCAAATCAGTGTCTGTAGGGCTCATTTATTTTTGTTTCTCCCCACCCCCAGGAACTAAGCATCTTCTTTTTTTTAAGTCAGTGAGAACCTGTTACTGGCGTTTCAGCTACAGACAGAAAGCAGTACCAGTATCAATACCAACACATACTCCTGAAGCTACTACTCTTGGGATTAAATTCAGGAACACAAGTCCCAGAGTACACACAATAATTGCACACTCAAGAACACAGAAACTAGAAAAAATACTCATTTACCTTATGTAAATAGACAGCTCATATTCCTTAGACCCTACTATGTAGAACAACACACACAGATCCCCAGAAGAGCTAAATACAGAGTCTTGGCCAGATCAGCTAAGAGGTGGGACAGGTCGTCTTGCCATGAGTATTGATTGACCCTCTGAAAATAGCAAATGTGCATTAATTCAGGAAGTAAAAAGCACATCAAGAAGATAACAAGTAAAAGCAGGAAAGCAGACCCAGCCCATACCAACTTCCAACCTGCCCCTGCCCTCTCTCCCATTTTCCAGGGCATTTCCCACCTCCATCTGCACATAGTTAAGACAAGCCACTGAAAATCTGACCCAGTCTGCCCACTGCTCCCATTTAACAGAGGCACAGCAATTCCTGAAAAAAAGCAGAGCTAAGACTAAATCCCAGTGGCCAAAATATGTACGTGAACTAAGTGGAAGGCACACATCAAAAGATTTATTAGGTCTCACTGTAACAGCACTGTGAATCATAATGATGCCCTACTTGCTATCCACACGTGCCTTCAAGTCAACGTAACAGTTCACTTGGCACAGAAACACACCACACACGGTTACACCTGCAGTGTTTGACTCCTAGCCCTTCCCAATTCACTTGCGTTAATCCAAAAATTGGCTACTTCAGTGGAAAAAGATGGAGCAGTCCTGCAGTGTCTCCAAGCTGGTGAGCACATGGGGTTGACAACCAACTCGCCAGGCTGGGACTGCTCCACTGTGTCCAGTAAGTTCAGGATACACATTAAACACAAGAGTGCGTCAGTGATCACAGAAATGCTAACAGCAAATAACCTTATCTCCAAGAACTCCTTCTTATTGGGAACCTGTGATCTGAACCCTCAAACATCAAGGCAAGTGTCACAGGCATTGATGCTGGTGTTGCTGTTAGAGCTGGCCTGCAAACACTGCTGGACACGGTGCGGTGGAGGGGAAGACGGGCTGTTTCAGTGAGTCCTGCCTGCAAACGCACCAAAAGGGTCAGCAAAGGACTCCAGAGATGATGTGATGCAGGGCAGGACTGTTACTACCAGTGGTAAATGGCCAAAGGAAACTACAGGGAGAAATTGAGAGAGGAAGGAAGAATGCCTTAAGAGCACAAAGCCACCAGCGGTAGGTCTGGTTCCACCTTACGTTTTCCACGCAAAATGACTACACATCAGACTCCTCTGCACGGCACGTTCGCTATCCCTCCTCTTGCAGCTATAGAAGATTCAGCAATGTATTTTCATAACTTACACCAGAGAGCATATACGAGCCCTCTGGTGCTAGGCATATTCCACAGTGGTGACAGTGACCTTCTAGGAAGTCCCATACCACCGTACCATATCCTTTTGTACAACATGGTTTTTGAGACTAAATATGAGCAGTAGCACAAGCTTGTTTGCTGTGCTTCACAAGCCTCTGCCTTGCTGGAAGCAACACCATCACATCATTTGGTCTAAAGGGATATCCATACCTTCTGCTCACAAGCAGACACTTCCATTTAATGCTAACTTTGGTGCTGGCTTCTCTGCTGAGAGCAAGTCTCCTGTGTGAAATGGATGGTAAAAAAAATTATTTTTACAAGCTTTTGTAGAGCTTTGAAGGTGGCCCAATATTCAGTCACTAGAAGTGTACTCCCAGTTAAACTACTAAGTACAGCTAGGGACCCTGCAGCCACATTTCATCTCCTAAACCACTGGTTTGCTGATAAATCATTAATGTGCGTAAAACAAAAGAAAGGAGAGCGAAGATGCAATTGTCCTTCCCATCCAAACTTTGCATTTTCTGGTCCTGCATCCCAGTTGCAGGAACTCATCTGGGATCACTGGGGAAACAACTAGACGGAAACATTAGTTCCGAGTTCTGCATACTTTTTCCATGATGAAAAGGGTCCCTCCAGGGCTGGTTCAGACACAAACTACAGGAGATGAGAGACGTCCTGGCTAATGCCCAGGGATCTGTTCACATTCGCTGCGTGTTCCTTAGTACATTGGCCTATGGTATCTCTTTATTTCACAACAAGTTCTCCTATTTGTACAAAACTCATTCAACCTTCATTTGCCAAGGACAAACAAAACTGAACAGAACAAGACACAAGGCAACCAGCTCACGTGAGCAGTCAGAGAAAAGCAGTCATCTCCTCTGGCACGTGATGCGGGCTGCAGGTCTTGGAGGGACCATTTCAGCCAAAAATCTCCAGATGCTGAACAGGGAGGCAGCCTGACAACCAGAGGCTGGAAGAAGGTGAGGGGTTTTCAAAACAGCCCTGCGTGGCCTAAGAGCACCAGGGCTCATCACCAACAGCAGCTCTGCTGTGCATTCAGGATTATTGATTATCCTCTCCTCCTAATCCCACCACTGAGTGCCCGGGGGAAAAAAAAAGTTTCATATTATATACAGATAGATAGCTATTTAAAATCATTAACAGAGATTTATATCTCTGAGCTAGTCTTCCATTCTCTGGGGAAACCAGACAGATGTATAGTAGGAGACTGAAAGCTCCAATAAAATGAAGAAATGATCTTCAATAAATCATTAAGCTAAAGCTCATAATGTTTATCTGCAATGTCATGTCCCCACAATCTGAAAAAGCAGATGCGTAACTTTCTGTTTTTCTTTTATCAACTATTAAACTGTCATGTAGCCATTACATGAGATTGAAACTTCTTTTTAAGAGCAATGAACACCGGGGATTACAGTTTCTTGTCATGGAAGGGATACTTGCATGCCTATCCGTATCTGCAATAGGAACTGCAGATAAAATATATGGAAATAAACCCTTGAAGGAGAGGCTGTTCACCTTCTGCTGATGTTCTGACAGCCACTCGTGCCTAAAACTTCATTAACAAGGCAGCTCTGTGGGATTATTTTTACTAGTCCTGCTCCATCCTCCCTCTTTTATACATCCCACACCTACATTTGCAGGCATGTTATATATTCAGCAAAGCATAGGCAGCATGGGAGTTGGTCCGGGGCCTCCCACCACGCAGGCAAAGTCCTGTGCGGCCGTGGGACTTCTGCCCAGGGGGGGCAGGGGGGAAGGTCAGGCAGAAAGGCTGGAAGAAGGCAGAACTATTTCAAGAGCAGAAGAAGGTTTCAGGGCCAGCAGTCACTTTCCTATACCCCCCATTGCACGCGGCACCGCTCCTCCCCAGCCAGCCTTGCTCTCCCTCCCGGGCCCCAGATTTGCCAGGGATATGGGAAACGCCAGGACTGGGGCACTGGGCTGCAGGAGCAAGGGTGGAGAAGGGAAAGGATGGCCCTGGAGACATCCCACCAGGACAGCCACCACAGGGATAAGCCGATGGCAGGTGCAGAAAGCTGTGCCCCCTTGGGAGGCTGGGGCAGGTGGCACAGAGAGGGGCAGCTGCAGCCCGAGGAGATGTGTTGCCATTTCCCCAGAACTCAGAGGTGACCAAGAGAGGGAGCAGCCAGCACTGAGTCAGGAGCAATGTGCCTGCATGACCTCTCTGCTGAAAGCTCAGAGATCTCCCCGCTCCCGGTAGCTCCATAAACACTGCTGACATTCTCCAGCCTTGCACTGTAACACACTACAGACACAAACCCTGCACGTCTTCCCCTGGAGTTCTACTACAGCCACCAGCGCAGAGGGAGGAGAAATCAGCCTTACAGGTATTTCAGGGATCCACAGATCTTTTTAAAACCTTGTTTCCTTTATTCAGAAGAAGAATAGAGCAGGAAAGCTCTCTGCTCCCTT
This sequence comes from Aegotheles bennettii, assembly GCA_013398125.1. Taxonomy (NCBI): domain Eukaryota; kingdom Metazoa; phylum Chordata; class Aves; order Caprimulgiformes; family Aegothelidae; genus Aegotheles; species Aegotheles bennettii. The sequence goes on along the minus strand of VZRW01011179.1, from coordinate 404,607 downwards.
AGGCTTGACACCCAAAAATTAGCATTTGTTTGTTTTACAGAACAGGACTTGCTCTATTCTATTTAGATTCAATCTGTTAATCTACAAACAAAAGCAAATAAATACTGAAATTATGACTAAGAGGGATTTCAGGAGGCCTACACCTCACTGCATCTTTTTGAGGCATCACAAACAGAGCCTTGCATTTATCCCACGGTATTTCCTGCTGGCACAAATGCAGAATTCGAAGCCGCTGCGCTGCTTTCAACTCCTGCTGCTGATGCAAAGCGTAACTACGTGTTCGACCCAGCCTGGGAGGGCTGCTCTTTGAGAGCTCATTTGTAGCATGATTTCCCAAACTGTGACTGTACAAATCCATAAGCAAACCTCTCTACTGTTCTGTGCAAGCCCTCAAACTACTGCTAGGCTCAAATCCTTGATGTCCACCAAACTAACAGACTCTAGCCTACGTGACTGAGGTTCACAGAAGTTCAGGCCCAGCACACACAGGAGACAGAATTGGTGTGTTTGCCTTTAAGAAGAACCCACCAAGATAAATACCAGGGTCAGCAAACATGCTGTGCAATATTTAACAAGGAAAAGCTGGGACCTTAACAGGATTTGCAGCCTAAAAGGGCTCCTGAAGGCAACAAACATGACATGATCACTCTGACAGCTGTGACAAATTAGGTTTCATTTGCCTGAGAGCCAGCCATGTTCATTTAACTGCAATTACTGGCACATCATGATCCCCACTCCGGAGAAGGCACCCAGCCAGCCAGCGAAACAAGGCACCTTGTACAGCTCAACCTGTTCAAATGGCTCTTCCATAACAACACCAAGTCTTCAAAAACAACCATTTGATAATGTGCACCAAAGTGCTTTTTCAGATGTTTACCATGGTCCCTCAAGCTCTTTCTCAACCAGCAGAACAAAAAAATCTGGTTAAGAAGCTTTAAAATCTGCCCCATTTCCCTGCACACCTGGCTGCCGAACACAGTGCTCACAGGAGAATGTGCTGTTTAGAGAGGTTCTGTCTGGTCTAATCCAGGAGATTTGAAAATCATTTCATCCAGCCTAACATATTATTCTGGAAGACTAAATATGTAAGTTAACTTTTTTTTTGTAACCGGTCTTTATGCCTGATAACATATCTGGACTTTATGATCTTTATAGCAAAACCCTGCACACACCCTACAATTCCATAAGAACCCTTTCCTGATCCCCTTACACTTCAGCCCCCCACCGAAGAAGAAAGCTTCAGTCAATTATACATGCATCATTTCAACATGTTTAGTTGGTGAGCTAATTTAAAGCAAAAAACCAAAACCTCTGCGATGTGGCCATCAGCTTCTTTGAAAATTCCTAGATAACACCTCCACGGCATGTCTAATCCATTTGGTCATACCACAAAACATCACTCATTTTTCTTCAAGACAAGCTTTATTTATTCCCAAGCAAGGCTCCACAAGCCTATGTGTTCCATCGGTAGGAATGCAGGAGCCCTCGTCCGCCTGTCCGTTTGCTGCTGAGGCACCAGCTGCCAGCAGTAACAGGTGTTTTATGGTTTTCTTCTCAAGAGAAAGTCCCAGGCGCTATCTCCAGTGGAATGCAAAACAACAGCCCGGCACACAGGGCCCGACACGGAGCCACATTCCTCTGCGAGCAAGCAGGCAAGGCGCCCTCCACCGCAGCGCCACCGACTCAGATGCCTTCCAGGGGAGTAAGCTCTGTTTGGGTATATGTGCTCACAGAAATCAGCTAAATCAGCACTCAAAAGGCAGTTTTCTCCACTTTGTTTTTCAGGGAGAAGCTGCTTTATCAACAGCAGCAGAGCACAGTACACTTGCCCAGTGTAACATGAACTAACTCTCAGGATACCATCAGCCAAGGCTGAAGACTCTGCCCTGGCAGTATCTAAATTCTATTCAATGTTTCTACACAGGGAAGATCTTCAAAAGTTATTTTCAATAACTTTTTTTTTTCTTTTCAGACTCTTCAGTGAGCCAAAATAGTTTGAATTTCTGAGAATAAGATATGCAGGGGAAAAAATTAAAATAGCAGGATTAAGAAAAACAAGTGGTGAAGATGAGGAAAAACATGCACATGGATTTTTGATAAAAAACTGCAAAATAACCCGTGACCAAGGCAAACAGCCATGCAACGTGCCACTAACATCTTCTGAGGAATACTTAGCAGTGAGGCAAATTCAAAATGAAATCGTTTGTTTCTGATCTTCAAAGGCTCATAAATGCCTTAACCTTTACTCGCTCCATGTAGCCCTGCAAATTTCCAGTGAATTAAGCTAAACGTGGGCTTAAATAACTGTAGGATGCTGGCTTAAATCATTCCTACATTCTCATCCCATCGTACACTTGGTTTTAGACAGCAGCTTTCTCATGGTGAAGATGGAAGACAGCACCTAACATACTCTGAATGGGAATGCAATACATGCAACAAAGCAGCAACCCAAAATCTAGTCATGTTGCCCATGTTTACAGTGTAGAAAGATACGTTATCCTGATAAACACAGCTTCTGAAAAGGTTATTTCCCTCCCCCTCTGCACACAGAAAAGGTTAACTTCATCAACTGCTGTGCATGTCAAACTATCATGCAAAGAGAGGAGCTGCAGAGCACAGCCCTGCCCCCCCTCCCAAAGGACCTTCCAGAGCATCCCAGCAAAATGCCCAGAAAACCATCCTAAAGTTACACTAACCTGCCTTGAACTTCTCTGCCCCAGCCTGCTCCTTTGGACTTAATTTTAACGCGACCCTCTGAGACATGGGTTTGTGAACAAGTCCTCAGACCAGTAAATTCAGAGGTAAAACCCAACTTACCTTTTTATTCAGTGCAGTCACTAAAAGCAAAGTGACAGGAGAGTTCCCCCCTCTGCCTGCTTTCAGATTAACCCAAACAACACAGCTCAATCACAAAAACTTACTTACTCAGTCCTAAGCGACTGCTGCACTGCTGAGAGCTGACTCCAGCTAGGCTTTACCTTTATTCCTTAAATATTTTTTAATTTTACTTTTAGAATAGGGTGCCCAGAGGGACACCAGTACTGTAACACTAAATACAGCAAGCACTCACAAGCTGAATTGCTGCCTACGAGGTGTAGTAGCAGAGTTTGGAACAAGAATTTCATACAGGGGCAAGCAAAATGCCTGAAATGCAAGAGGTCATTTTAGCAAAGCCCAGAGATGCAGAAGCCAGAGCTCCTTTGACAGCTGCCTGGCAACACTCCGTTATCTTATATTAATTTCTATTATTTTTCATACACTTACACTTATCCCCAGGTCTCACCCAGGGTTCTCCCCAAAGTGAGTTCAGCATTTTCTGTTGTCAGGGGGCGTTTGTTTGCTTTCTGCAAGTCTTCTGGAAACGACCGAGTTCTGCCGAAAAGAGCACAGAACTTGAGGGGCTTCTGAGAGCGGTTTTTGGAACCGGCCGTCTGCTCCTTCCAGCCTCAGTTCTGCATCACAACGTGCATTTTGACAGGCTGTTTCTTAACAAGTACCTCTCACAGCTGCTGCTTTCACCAGCATCCAGCCAGACGCTCAGTGCATTTCATGAAGAGATGGGCTGCACAGACTCTATTAGCTAAAAATACCAGTTAATGGGAAGCTACTGTAATATTAAAAGCATTTTTATGCTTAAAAAGCATTCGAGTTTACTCCCTTGTCAATAAGAACAAGGCAAACTTAAAATTCAAGAGGACCTTTATTTGCCACTATGTTTTCCAAATTAAAGAAAAAAAATGTTCAATTATTTATTTCTGGGTAGAGAAATCTCCCCCCGTCCCACTTCCCCACTTAAAGAAAACACAATCAGTGTCCACACAGAAACCACCCTAAAGCCCTTTGGGCATGTTTTGAAGAAGCTATTTGGAGTAAGGAATATGGGCATTCTCTATCCTTGCATTTATTGTGAGGCTCCACCATCCCCAGGAGCTAAAACAGAATGAAAATGGGTCACCTACCTAATTAGCACTATTGAAGCGTGAAGCCCAAACATCCCTGAAATGTAATAGATTTTTTTTTAATAACTCCAGCTTCATTAGAATATCCCACATATCCCTCACAAACCTCTATGTGAGATGCCAGAAGCTTAAAAAAGGGGTATGATAAGGCAGGCATGTATCTGGCTGCTTTACTGCTGGGGAAAGGGAGACAGTGTTTTTGACAAAATCCAATCTATTCCCTAGAAAAAAGCAGAGCAGTCAATTGGCCTAGCACAGCCTGTTCTTTAATCACTTTTTATTATTAAAAACCAAAACAACATAACCCTCTTGACTACAAAACTACAGACCCACAGGCATGGATGTGAGTGAAGAGTGTTCAAGGAGGGCAGTTTCTAAAGCAGACAGACACTGGTGGGGTTCCCACTCTTTCCCCCAGCAGATGCCCACACGCTGTCCCACACTTTGCCCACGTTCATGAGCAGCCCAGGTAGGGCCCCACAGCAAGCCCCCCTCTCATCTGCAGCTCCCTCCCGCACCCAGGCACTGCCCCACAAGCACCAGGCACTACCGGGCACATCGGGCTCTTGCAGCTGAACATGTTTGAATTACAGGTGTGTGTGCTGGCAGACACCACTGATGAGCTGCTCCTCCTGCTTGCCAGAGAGAAGGCACGGGGAGGTTGCACTGTTTTCCCTCGGGTGTGTTTACAGCACTCAAGGCTCCAAGGAGGGTGCGTGAGCACCCGCACGTCAGGCTGCCACGCTCTGCCTTCCCCTCCGCTCTCACAGCCTGCTGCTTGCTCTCACCCCGAGCATTCCATTCCAGGCAGGATCAGCCTCCTGCTCCCAGCACCCAAAATCGCGTTTCTGTTGAGCAAGACAAATGCCAGTGGAGCTGTGGGGAAGCTCTCTGGAGAAGTGCCCAGGAGCTCAGGGTCCCCCCCCCACAAAGACACCATCCCGTGAAGGCCTCCACACGCAAACCCACTCTCACTGAGCAGGACCCCGCTCCATTTCGATCGGAGTCAGCAGGCCATAAAGGCCGCTCACCCGTGCGGGTCTGGAAGTCACTACAGCCTTCTGGAAAAAAAAATACCATGAAAAAACTCAGAGAGGGGAATTAATTGAGCCTGCAGCTGTCTGCTCTACATAGCAGACGTCACAAAGTTCATGCTGCTGCACAGGATTGTTTTTGTACGGGAGATGAGCAGGCGAAAGCAGCGCAAAAACCAGAACAAAATGTTTACTCTGCCCATCCATGACCATGCTTTTACCCCGCAGGCAACTGTGCTTTCTGTGGGACTTGGCACATGAGCACTTTGATGCATCTCCCACACTGATTTTGCATTCCTGTTTATCACAGTAAGAATTCTCTTCCTTTTTAATTCTTTCGCTTAGGTTATTTTGCCACAGTGGAGAATAAGACACTGCTGCACGCAAGTGAAACACACGGTACTTCATTTGGTTTAATCTAGTGACTCCCTTACCTGCAAATAGAAACAAAACCAGACACTCGTGCTTTGACTAGAGACGTGTGTAAAAATGTATATTGTTTTTTAATGGCATAGCATGGCAGTTCACAAACCACCAACCCCTCCAAAAGCCCTCAGCGCAATGGAAGTTAAAGCTAACACAGAGCAAAGAGTGACTGATGATCCATGTGGATGATGGAGACCAGCAGAGGGTAGAAACCACTGGTCCAGTCTAAAGTCCAGACCTCACATGATCACTGCTGGGGTAATAGCCGCCATTTTTATCGCTTGTATTGGTAGAATCTCAATAACATAAATAAAAACACAGCTTATACCAAAAGCTACTCTTCACAATTTTTTCTGCAACCAGAACTCACCCTCCTTCATGTCATTATAATACCAATAGTAATGATATGGCTGCAAGGAGACTCACCACTAGCAATCTCTAAGTGGTTCAAACTGTATACTGCTTGCCATGCCTACTCTTATTTTTCAAGCAAATTGCCCAGCAATTAATTAAGCGGCTCCAGAAGCAGAAAGGGACAACTGTCCACCACAACCAACTCTTCTCTGCCAACTCTCCCACAGGCACTTCTACACTGCCAACTCTCTGCTGGGACAACTCCATGAGGATCAGGGGATGGTGCACAGCGCTGCGCTGCTCCTTCCCATCGCCCAGCACTGCACCATTCCTCCCTGCTGCCCAGCACCGTGCCACTGCTCCTCTCTGCAGGGGGGCAGTTGCCTGCTCCCTGGCTTCTAAACTGGAACACAGGAATTTCCATCTAAACATGAGGAAAAACTTTACCTTGAGGGTGACAGAGCACTGGGCCAGGCTGCCCAGAGAGGTTGTGGAGCCTCTTTCTCTGGAGACATTCAAAACCCACCTGGATGAGATCCTGTGCCACCTGCTCTGGGTGGACCTGCTTTTGCAAGGGGGTTGGACTAGATGATCTCCAGAAGTCCCTTCCAACCCCAACCATTCCATGATTCCTGAGCAAAACCCTCCTGTAGTTCTCCCCATCTGTTTTCTGTCCCACCTGCATGTTAGCTGGCCATGCTTATGCTGGCCAAATTTTAATTTTTATATTTCAAATGGCAAGGCTTGTTCAACACAAGGGCCAGCTGTCCCACCAGGCAGTGCTCAGGTGTCCGGCTTCCCCCTGCCCTGCCTCAGCCCCCCTGCCTGCACACCTCCTCCACCTCCCCGTAACACACTGTGTATTGCTGGCAGAGCTCTCTGGTGGTCCCCCCTTTGCCTCTGGTGAGGGACCACTCACTGCCAGGTGCTCGGGGTGGCACAGAGAGGACCGGCACAGTGCCATGTGTTGTCTGCCAATCTGTGTAGAGTTGTCCCAGCAGAGAGTAAGCAGTGTAGAAGTGTCCAGCGGAGAGCCTGGGGGTGGGTGGAGTTGGTGGCAGCAGACAGTTGTCCTAGACCCCTCCAGAAGTCCCGAGACCAAGTTTACCGAGAAGCTCAGCTTCCATTGAGGCTCTCTCTCACCAGCTCAGGCAGTTCGCTCCGCATGCAGTTCTCAAAATGTGGCCTCTTGCTTAAATATCTAACTGGAAGATGACCTGCGATGTGCGTCCCACCATGACTGATACTGGGATTTCCAGGCTGTGAAAAGTGCCTTTCAGGGGACTGAACCCATTGCCCAAACCAGCCTCCTTGTTGTCTGAATTGGACGTTCAAGGTTTCCTACCCACAGTGATGGGACACAGCCCGTGAGGAGCCAGGAACAGCATCCAGAGCCTTTGCCACCAGAAAGCCCCATTTACTATGGAACAGAAATAGCAGAGGAGAGGCTTTCAGTGGAAAATGTGATGAGAATAGAAAGCAAGAGAGTAAAAGCCCTGTCAGCACATTTCATAGACAGTCTTTTTAATGAGGAGATAAACAGATAAAGCTTTCAATCCATCTATGGAGCTTTTTTTTTTTTAATTTGAAAAGAAGCTAACCAAGCACACGGGATTCAACCGAAAACAAAGGCTGAACAAAACATTTTCTGACAAGGCCTAAACAATCTGAAAAATGTCAATTCTAGTGCCACAGAGAAACCAAAGGTTTCCCCCACTCCCTACCCTCTCTTTATTTTCTTTAATTACCTCTTCCTTTCAGCTATCTGGCTGGGCAATGACGTTAGGCACGTACAAAAACCGCACAGGACTGCACAGGACCCCCAGCTTTGCTGCGGTGATACTGGAAGTCAGAGCAGAGACTGGGAGTAAGCTAACCTTCCCTACTGGAAACAGATCCAAGCCAACAGTTTGGATCCAGACCTCCACAGATGTCAAGAGAGCTCCACCAGTGTGGCAAGGCTTGGTTCTCACACATTTGCCAGCTACGGTATCTGTCGGCCTCTACAACCACTTGATGTGCACAGAAGCTGTACCATCAGGAACACAATAACTGTTTCTTCAATCTGATGCCACACTTTTAAATCAGGTGCGTAAACAAAAAGTCAACATTCATAAGCCAGCCTGAAGCTATTAGCAATAAGAGAAGATGATTTTAAACACAGAAGTTAAAATCATGAGATGGGATCCAGACAAGCAGCTTTGCCAAGGAAAGCCCTCTCTTCAGATGCCATCCAGCAACAGCAAAGTGCTCTCCCACCAAGGTTTCTTCCATTGTAATCCGGAATGGTAACCTCAGACACGGGGTGGCAGCTTATCTTCAGTGGCCCCTTGAATGTCCTCCCCTTCCCGTTGACACTTACCCTTTGGGTGGAGTCTTCCAGTGAGCAATCTCCCACGCACAAAGAGATGAAAAGCCAACAGCCTCCAGTGAAGGCTTTATATCCTCTTCACTATGCTCTCCTGGGTAGCTTGCAATACCTTCAAATTTCATATATGCATCTTCAAAGGGAAATCATTCAGAGAGAGGGATTTTCAGCACAGTAACAATCTACCCTGCAAGTACCACCACAGCTCTACCCCTGCTGTTGTAAGGAACTCCATGCACAGATGTAGCTAAGGACTTTTCTACATCTACACAAAAGCTAAACTTAAAAAAAGCAACAAAACCAGTTTAATATGCAAAATCCAACTAAGTGACAATCATACTCTATAGAAAATAAATCTTGTTTAGGGGGTTTTATGTTTCAGAGATTGCATTTCAGGTTAGCAGAAGAAAACCATATCCTAAAGAGCCAGCCACAGAAACCCATTACAAACACACATACACTTAAACATGAGACATTGCTGCCAGACATTTTCAAACTGCAAACTCACTGCATATTCAACCATTTTGAGCAGTCCCCAGGGACCATTTATGTGGTAATATTCAAGATGTGTAAGTGTCACCATGTAAGAAGTCCTGTAACCTGTTACCCAGGTTGTACAAACCATGCAATTTGAAGCATGTACGTTTCTATTTTGAAGCAGTGAAGCAGGGCTAAAAACTGCCTCCTGCATACAGTTATTAATGCAGAAAAGTAGAATTAAATCATTGCCTACATGCCAGATGAAATAAAGTCTAATGTGGTTCCTAATTTATAACAGCTGGGCCAAAGTTATCTCTAGACATTAAGATATGATCAAAGCAGTGACTACACCCCCCCAGACCCCTAGAGCAGCACTGCCTGCACTGCAGGGCTGCCAGACCCTGGCTCCCTGTACAGCAGAGCCTGTTTTCAGACCCGCTGAGCCGAACTCGGATGCTGTGCCCGCAGCTGCCTGCAAAAGGAGTGGGCAGCCCCATTGAGCAGGAAGCCCATTTTGCTCCTTGTTCTCTTGAATGAAGAAGCCCTAGTACGTGACTGTATGTGTCTTCCTCACTCTATAATGCAGTCTGAGTACAACCACCCCAACTCTCCCCTTCTCATCTGGATATGCTCACATAGCTAGTTAGAAGAGCATTCTTCCTAAACGCCAGCGTAAGCGAACATCGAGTTTGTTTTACAAATCCTTGCTTCCTTCTATTCTGCAGAAGCAAGCTGGGCTAGATTAACAAGAGCAGTGTACCAAGGGAAGCAATAAATTCATCACCACTCAGGCTTCTGAGTCTGCTGAGATTTGAACAGCCTACCCAAAAGTTTTGGGCACAAAAGCCTCCCGCTCACACCAGGGAAATCTCGTTACAGGAATTCCTATGTGAAATTCTCAGTCTGAATTGAGTAAGAGATCAGATAAGATAACAAGGACACAGACTATTTTCAAAAACCTTCTCAAAATACGCATGCTCTCTGAACAGATGCAAGAGTTAACATCTGCCTGGGACTACAGATGGATACATTGGCTGTATCACTGATTGCTCCTGAGATCATGGAATAAGCGTAGATAAATGGGAGACTGCACAATGAAGTACCTACAGCAAGGCTAACTGTCTAGGGTATCCCAATTTATTGTAATAGTTGGCCACTCCAACATGAAACATGACCTTTCTCTTGCATCTCAGCCCTAACTTTTGAAATATACCCTGTACTGCCTTCCTCCAACACCTTTTTTTAATTTGAAAGCTGACTTCAGTATAGAGGAACCTGTATATGCTACTTAGTAAATTTTTTAAAAGGAATTCAACAGTTAAGCACTTTTTTTCTGGGTATTTCCTGTGGTCCAGAGCATTCACCTCTCACTCCCATCAGTAAAGGAATTTGTTAATGGACTTTGCTTCAGTCCCACTCACTCTCATGGCATACATCTACAGCAAAGAAGTTTCTACACAGATGGCAAATTTCCAGCACTTGCTTTCAGGCTGCTCATCCTGAAAAATACAGATATATTCCTTAAATATTATATGAATCAGAGCCATAACTCAAAGGCAGAAATAATTACCTTCTCTGGACAACATTCAGCAACCCATTCCCTTCTTCCTTGGCTTGCCAGATGCCTTCAGCACAAGCAGCCATGTTCCTCCTTTTAATTGTCTGCTCCTTTGTTTCTTGTGGTTTAGTCTTTTCCCATTTTTCTCCTCATCTTTCCCACTCCAGCTTTTTACAGGGGTTATACAGGGCTCTATCCCCAGGCTTTCTGCACTCTGCTCAGCTTCCTCCTGGGGGACCAAACTCCCACTGAAATAATTATACTGTGATCAGCAGGAGTGCAGCACCCTCAACCCTTGAAAAAAGAAATAAAATCCTGTGTTTTTAGTATTCTCAAACATAAACACAAAATAAATAACTTGACATGGATGACTCAGAGTAGCTCTCCTTTCCAGTCTTGTTCGCCATCTTAAACGTCTTGGCTTGCTTCCATTTTTGATGATGTTCAGGCATTACTTTAAGTGAAACACTGCCAAAGAAAGGCAGACTCAAAGCATGCTCCAGCCCCATTTCCTGATCGCTGGAGACACGGCCACCGATCGACAGACCCAGCTATGGGGGGCTGCTTTCTGCTTAACCCTTTCTCCAGATCGCCACGTCCAGGCTGTGCCCACGGATTCCTTCTGAAAAGCAGCAAAGATGTGCTTTTCCCATCCATCCCAGTATTGAGGCTTGTAACCAAGTCTGTGTTTTGGTAATGCCAATATCTCCTTTTCTAACACGTGTACTACTGCTTCGTTCAGATTTAGCTTTCCTTCTCCTGGTCCAGCTTTACCAACACATTTGAAGTCATTGCTTTCCTCCTGGCTTTGCACTTCTTCAGTGCCTCCATCAGGCTTATGGTATTTCAACCTTCAAGAACCACATCGTGCTATTGAAGTGTCAGCTCCAGCCTCGGCTTGGCCAACCCATCTCGATGCCATCGCTCATTTGGTAAATTCACAACACACACCAACGTGATTTTTCTCTAATGAACTAACTGTTCATCCCATCACCCACAACACACGTCTGTCTGTCCTTTTGCCGTGCTCAATCAGTAATTTTTGGTTGTTGCCTACCATACTGATACTGCTGCCATAGTTATACACTGAGTATACAGTGGGAAAAAGCCATCACTGGGTTCAGCACTGTACAATCTTGACTCAATACAGGCCAAAGTAACCCTACATTTATTAAAAACTGGGAATATTTTGAACTGTTTTGTGGCCAAATATTATTATAACTGAAAATACTCTCAACTATTTCATAAAAAACATTCCCTGCCCGATTGCTGCTTTTTACTTTGGGAGCCTGTGACAGTAATAGCAGCACTGATAGCAGCATATGGAGCAGATTGCAGCATCTTAGAGTTGCCAATGAGTTTAAACAAACAAATTACAGAAATTAAAGTTTAAGCAAAACTTTCTTTCCAGAAACAAATACTGACACTGGATACAAAATATGAAAATGCCAAGCCAATACAAACACTGGAGGAGACAAAACAAAACCAGGCAGGAATTCCATTTTGGCGTAAGCAACACCAGTTTTGTGCCTGGATCACAAAGCAGCGGTTTCACTTCTGAGAAATGAAGTGTCTGTGGCCCCAGGTAGGTGGTGAAGCACCCAGCAATGCTGGGATGGAAGATCCAGATTGCTGTGCTCCTCTGCCCAGTGACTCACCAGCCAGACGCTTGCCAGATCCTTTCTGGTGGTGTTTTAACTGTTTCACACGGGGCACACTGGCAGCTCCCGGGGGCAGCTCTTCCCAGTAGATACTACATGGGTAGATTACAGGCTCCATGAGTGGATAAGCCTTGGAGGCAAAAACCAGAGTGTGCAACTTCAATGATAGAGACTTGTTTTGATATGACCCATAGTATTAACCATAATCCTGGTGTGACTAAATATGTTATTTGCAATCTTTAACAACCATGAAGGAAAATTTAATGACACCCCTACTTCTGCTGGCCTGGAAGAGCAAATAGAAGACTGAACAAGAGATAATATGCAATGCACTTAGACCATATTTCACACTAGCCAGTTATTTTTTCCCCTTGTTTGGATGGATGCTGAAAGCAAAACTTAAACTATCAAGACATTAATGAAAGAGCAATCCAACTACCAAGAAATTAATAAAAAAGCAATCCAGGCATCCTTGTTAGTGTTTCCTCTGACCAAAATGCATTCTGTAGTCCTCAGCTTCATGCAAACTGTTGCCACGCACTTGAAAAGTGTCTCCATTTGCCTATGCAGCCACTGCACAGACAGAAAGGAGCCCTCTTTTGCACAGAGCCCTTTGAGTTACCTAGCATGAGCCATCCAAATTTAAACATGCATAAGGAAAGCAACAATCTTCAAGCACTGTCATTACATTTCCAAACCAGAATGCAAAAGCTATGCGTCTGAACAATGAGCTCTGGCTGAAGTAACCCATCGCCCAAAAACGCTGCTCTAAAAGTACCGAATTTGATGAAGTTATTTTGCTAGAGGACACAATCACTCTAGACTGCCATTAAATTCAGCCACTGCAAAAAAAAAACACAGGGTGCAATAAAGCAGATTACAGTTAACCAAATGTTATCTCATGACCTTCTCAATCAGATGCTAAATAGCAACTTATCTCAGTGGCAGATCACTGGTGTCATCAAGGTTGCTCCATCGGATTCTTCCTGCAGTCCAGCCCAACATTACATCAGCAAGTCAAGTGAGGACACAGCCATTTAACTTTCTCCTTTAATTGAGACTTTGCAAAAGAGGAGCAGTTTTTAGGGCTTTTTTTGTCTGCTCAGAGGAGGCCATCACATCCATATGTAACTATCTGTAGTGCTTACAGGCCTATGAGGTCCAGGACCAGCTTCTCTCAGAGACATTCCCCAAGAGCTGTTCTACACCATTGCTTGTGCTGAGTGTGGTCTGGGTTACTCTGCGTGAGACCAACAGCATCTCATCCAAACAGTTTCATTTTAACAGTACGTAATGGACTCTGGCTTCTTGAAGTCCCTTCTGGCCATATTTTCTAGAATTAACTTCCAGGCAGATGAAGCAGAGAATCTCATCTATACATACCCTGGCTTTGCCTCAGCCCCTACAAGCTGAGGAGTTTTGGTTGCACACAGTTAAGTGGTGGATGTGAAACCAATCACTTTGGGCAGCACTGCACCAAGACCGTAAGAAGACACAGGCTCCTGAGGCCAGGCAGGTACTTCTCAACTTAACTGGGGTAATCTGTAGAGCAGGAAAAGCAAAGTCACTTGTCCCAGTCTGCATTCTTTCAACTGCTTGCTCATGGTAAGTACCTGCTTACTTAGCTGTCCTCGGTCACGTAGGCAGCTTGCACAGCTGCCTGCCCACGCTCCACCGTGCCTGGAAATAAAGCAGGTCCTTCTTGAGCTGATTTTGAGTAACGTTACACTCTACCTCATGGCTGAAAGCAGGCTCGTACAGGAGGGCTGACGAGCCACAAGACTGTTTAGCATGGGGGTAAACAGCACCCAGGGTAAAAAGGCTGTAAGAACACTTTGCAAACTCCCAGGAGAAAATCTTTGTTAAGTATTAAAGGCTTTGAGCAATGGGAAATCACATGCCTAAATAACCCTGTGGAGTTGTACCCTCATGCCGAGGCTTGAAGGTTTTATCCTTACGCTGCAGCTTAGCCGTCTCCTTGCACAACAGTGGGCTGATCCCAGGGAGAAACATCAGCTGTGCCCTACCCGGACCTAAAGAGAGAAGCTGCTCTGGTTAATTGCTGAAGTTCAAGCAGCCTCACAGAAGTCTAGCTCGGTAGCTCCTATCAGCAGCTACAGGATTCCCTCAGTACACGTCAGTCTGTTATCTGTTACAGTCAATAACGTGGCATTCAGCACTGTATTCACGGGCAGGGTGCTGGCTGTGCAGTGGGCTGCTCTCTGGTGTTCCTAGGAGTCTGAATGAGGTGCAAAATACCACCTGCTACCCACTCCTGTCCCTGACAAAACTCCCCAGGTAGGAAATCCCAGCATCCATACCTTTGCACTTGATAAAAGTGGAGGAATGATTCATTCACATGCGTGCAAAAATGTTTATTTTTTTTTGTAATTATCAGCCTCACATGGCCGTTCTTGCCACACAGCCTTGAATAACCTAGACACAGGAATTAAATTCAGTTTCACTACTCGCTGTTACTCAACATTAAGTTCTGCTATTCGTCAGATGTAGAAACTTTGTATTCCATAGAAGTACCTGGATCTCCATTCCCATTCATAGCACCCCAGTGGGCACAGCAGCTACACAAGGACCACCAGAGCAGAGGGAACACAGAACTTTGGTACTGCTAACATACAGCACATGAGGCATTTTATCAAGACTAAACCGCAACAGCTACAGCAAAACCCAATCTCTCGTGCCCATTTATCACTGCCTGCATTTAAGCCTGTTGCAGCCTGTCAAGTATCTGGAAGCTTTTCCTGCCATCTGTTTCCTTCCTCCAAGGGTGCTGCAGTTTCCCATCACCGCTCTCTCACAAAGAGGTCTTCATTTATGTGAATCTTAAGAATAATTTTTTTAATGGGCTATATATTTCGAACCTGCCTGTGCAGATTATAACAACTATCATTTGCTTGGATTGATAAAATTCACCTATCTCCATCCTCACAGAATCACACCAAAATCTGTTTTCCCAACCCTTGCTTTGTGAACTGGAAATATTAAACCCAGGCAGTTAAAATGGCAAGAACATGCTAAGATGTGTCCAGAATGCAGTGGTGTGCTTGCTCCCACAGAAAGCTGTCACACTGATTACAAAACCAATTAACAGTAACTAAACAAGGAGATAGATTTGTAGAAAGATTTCCTTGAGTTTCAGTGCCGAGTGGTACTTTTATCGTTGCCCTTTGAACACCAGAGTTTACACCACATTGTTAACGGTACCTTTTCTGCAGTGCTGAGGTTCCTGCAGACAAGCATCTGCCTCCTCTCTGTGTGTAAATATTGCCCTTTTCCTCACTCCCTAAAGGCAGCACCCATGGATTTAACCATCTCAGGAAACAGGCTGCACTAAATATTTAAGGATCCTTTTGGAATTTTACAGAAAATAGCCCTAAATATACATAAACATCTACTTGTAGTTATGACAAAGTCTACTTTTTCCGTAATGCAGGAGGTGTATTACATAGCAAACTGTCCTTAGCAGAACAAAAAATAACCCAGCACCGTAAGTTGTAAGTAATACCCTTGAAGATACAGTGAATTAAAAACACAGGTCATTTAAATAATTTACTTTCTGCAGGTAGTGGCTTCAATAACCAAAACCTGGGCATGGACTGGCTACTTAGCATTTCATTTTCCACTTTTATACTGCAGCCCTCTTGAAGAAGAAAAGAGTATGGGATTCCTCAGAGGAAAATATTTTCATTTTAAACATCAGACTAAATGACCTGTAGTGAAACATTTACATTAACAATACCACTGTGAAGAGTCAGCAAAAACACTGCGGTGTTAGTATCACATTTGGAAGTAAAAGCTAAAAATCCGTTTAGAATGTACTTTGCAATAGGACCTCAGAAAGCTAAAGGCAACTAAAGTATGTCCTGCACCAGGTGCATCTGCTGTATTTGAGTTTTGATAATACCGTCTTTACGTAATCTCACTGGGAAACACCAGCCAACCTGACCTACATGTTTTAAATAACCTGCTGCTTCTGCTTTATGGAGAAGCTGGTATTAAACCATTAAGCTAATAGTCAGACCTGGCTACTGTTTGGGTTTTAATAAGATCTGGCCCCAGCTGATAAAATACAGTGGGAAAGAGCTTTGTAAATGGAAGCTTCGCATGAAAACCTGGTCATGGTAACACCAACTGAATATCCCCTCTTAAAAAAAGCCCATAAAACCAGCACTAAAGTGATTTGCTCCAACTATAAAAAGATATCAATACCCATCCATATTCCAGCAGGTTGTGGGAGCAAAGGCATTTACAGCACAAGGATGTTTCTCAGGAGGGTGCACGCTTTACTGTTCACATAAAGAGCTGAGCCTAACCCTTATTCCCCATGTTTTGAATACTGAGGAACTACTCAGCATGAAGGACCACGTGCCATGCTACCTGCTACAGCAAAAACCAGCACATCTGCCTCCAGAAACTGCAGAAGTGGTTGTAGAAGCCAGAGCTGAAATACTTGTAATTGTGAAATTGTGCAAGAAAGCCAGGAGGAGGCTGTGTTGGCAGAAAAAAAACCAAAATAACTTTGCATTCTTCCAATTAACTCCAAACTGCCAGGCACTGCTTGCCTCCTTTTTCAGCCCTGACAAGCTCCCCGCTATGGAGGAGCAGCTCTGGTGCAGCCGTCCCTCCGTGCCCCCCCCACATCAGTACCAGCGGTGTCTGTATCTTCCAGTCACCACTCTAGCATCACATCTTGCCCACGAACAGAAGATAGCAGCAATTCAAAGCATCACTAAATAGCATTCTGGGACATGCTGGACAAATGAGCACTGTTGGATTGGGAATGGTACAGAGTGCAAGATGAGCCCCGCGATTCGATCTACGACCACAGGTCAGGCTGAAGCTGCTGGCTCTGCTTATTAGATGAAAGGGCTCTTTCTGCTCTGTCCTCAAATTCCCTTCCATCTTCTACCTGGTCTTTCTCCAAAGCCAACGTGACTCTGGACAGCAATGCCCAAGACTTTCCCCAAGGGCTTCATTACATGGCAGCTCCTGAGCGCTGCATCTGAACAGGCCCAAAGGGAGAGCACTGAGCTGAAGGCTCAACCTTGCTTAATTCCATCATGTTTACAGCAAGGGCTTATCTGCTCACCATGGCTGCAGGACAGCCAACATCAGTGGTAAAAAGCTACTACAATTTAAGAAATTGAGCTATCTTCTAGTTTTCTAGCATTGACAGCACATTCAGCTCACATTTTCAGGTTTACTCCCCAAGAATACTGAAGTATTTTAATCAAATATTTCATGAGATTTGCAAAATAATTGCAAAATGTGGGATAAACTATTCGAATACAAGCCCAGTAACACTCTGTATTTGTAGCGTCCCACACAGGTGACCTTAGAAAAAAGTCCTCCCTAAAACAGCAACCAAGTAGCAGAGCAGTTTTAACTCCTTAAAGGATTTACTTTGGGGCAAGCTGTGCTCTCTGCAGAACCCTAACCATTGCTTGCTATCTGGATTTCCCTTGAGGAACATAATTAATATCAAGTTAAAACCCTACCTCCAGCATGAGGGAGATAATTGAAATCCAGGCAGTCCCAAGACTCTTCTCAAAGCGAGGAGTTGCTAAACCAAATGTAAAGCTGCGGCGAGATGTTTATATTAATTACACTAACCAACCATCCAGGGGCTCCTATCTGAGGGCACTTCTCCATGGATAATTCATGGCAGCTTTTGAATGATGGTCCATAATACACTGTGCATTCCTCACCAACACGAACAAGCTGTTACAGCTACTTCAGGCTTCCAGTATGCAAGTGCAGTGGCTGCTTAACTCCCCAAAAGGAATAAGCTCTCAAATATTATCTTGCAGTGATTCCTCTGTCAAAACAGAGGGGCATTCCATGGTTTAGTTTCCAGCAAAGTACTGCCTTGTAACGTCCTCAAATTATCACCATCCAATGAAGATACCTATGAGCTAACAGCCTGAAATTTTAGGCAAAAACATATTTTAAAGTGTTTTCAAAAAATAGCTCAGTGTGAAACTGCTTTTTGCAGTGCTTTCCCTATTTTAGGTTTTTGAAACTTGGGTGTTTTCCACTTGAGGTTCTGCCCAACAAAGTTTTTTGCAATTCCTCCATATAAACCTACAGAGTTGCAGCAATACAGTCAGGAAATATGTCCCCCTTTATCTATCAATTCAATTGACTAGCTACAAGGTTAATCAATTAGATTAACAGATTGCCTACTTAAAGACAGGGAAAAGTATCAGATACTTATTTTCTAGAAAATACCATGCAATACAGCATCACCGTGTAAGCAGTCAGGCAGTCCAGATAAAGCAGGCTGAGGGCACACATGGTACAAAAACATTGGGTTCAACAGGACACAAAGGACTCCACTTTACACCGAAGCATTTACCTGAAGTTTTGAAGTTTGCAAGGGGTGTGTGTGTGTGTGTGGTGAAAGCAGCAGGATGAAGGTTCCCCGTGAAATACAGACAGCTATCTGCTCAACACAGTTTTTCCAACAGGGGCAAATTAAACAATCAAAATTTCCCCCTTTGGATTTTCTCAGAACTCTTCAGAGTTTGTGGTTTGGTGTTTAATGAGTAGAGGGGAGAAGCAGCCAAAGCTGCAATTCTCTGTTCCATAGCCAAGCTTGCTTTGAAAACCTCCCAAGACTGCAACCACATGAACTCCCGTGAACCTGCATTTCAAACTGCTGCATCTCTGCCCTCACAAGCCATCCATCCTGCAGCAAGCTGCAGCAGAAGAGGTTTATCTGCACTTACCCTTAGCTGCAGTCAGCAGTTGCCTCATTGCACATGCTGCTAAGACCCCCTAGTTCTGTCCAGGGATCAATTTATTGGAGATGTGATTTTTAAACTCACGTTTTCCTGCTCAACTGACAGCATTTTAGGGACATACTGTACCAACAGCCAACTCATATTGTTATTCCAAACTGTTTGTTACGTTGGGGAAAAGGTGTGGGGCTTTCGTTAGTACCTTTTTTTGTTTTGGAATAAAAAGCTTCAATAGGAGAAATACTGCTTCAGACGAAGGTTATGGGTTCTTGCTCCACAACAGGGCAAGCAGCAGTTTAGCTGAATCAGTCCCCACCCAACGCTGCAGCTTCTCAGTGGTTTCACACCTGCATCACTGGATTAAGGCAGTGACTACAGAGTAAAAAGCCCATTCAAGTCTTTTGATGAAAGGCTCCTGTGGCAGTGCCACACTACTCAAAAAGCCCTATTTGTACTGGAAGCTGGAGCCACAGCAATACTAATAAGTCATTCCTTCAGCTATTTGCCAGCCAACAGAAGGGTGTACTGATGAAGACTGCACTGTCTGTTAATGAAATGTGCCTTCCTCCCATGCAGTCAGACTGAGCATCGTAATCCTAGCTTGTATCAGACTATGGGTAACGTCACTTATAATTAACAAACCTGAAAAGCAGCAAATAATTCTAATTCTGAGACAACTGAACAAATGATGTCAGGTTTCATGACAAGGCATTGTGCCAGAGGCGATGCATCAAACAGCTACACAACATTGACCTTCCTTCTGAAGAAACACTCACCTGCTCTCTATTAATTCACTTATTTGATATTTAAGGACTGACAGCACCGAAAAATGTGCCATTCCATCAGACAGATAGCTCTCCTGCCTCCAGGAGAAACACCGTTACTGTAATGGAAAGAGATTTAAGGCTTGTGTGCCACCAGCCCGGGTCTGCCCTGAGCAGCTGTTCAGCAACCCCATTCCTCAGGAAACCACAGGCTCGGCGGCACGGCCAGGAGTTTCCAAAGAATGAAAGGCATCTCTCATCCCTCAAGAGAACTTGGGCAAACAGAGGACGAACCAGAAGGGAGAGCAGAGGGAGTAGCTGGAGCAAAGGCCAGCTTCTGCTGAACATCTCTGGCATGAGACAATTCAAGGTGGGAGGGCAAAATGGGAACAACTCTGCTTTGCAAGGTAAACCAGGACAGTTCGCTCCTGGTTCTCGCAAATACCTGCATATTTCATTCAGTATCTAATATATACAGGAAAAAAAAAAATTCTATTTGCATTCTTATTTGCTCCCAAGGGTCACCTTTCCTTCTAGTTATAGAAGGAAAATAAGAAATACTATTCCTTCTAGCGCCCAGAGAGGTTGTGGAGTCTCCTTCACTGGAGACATTCAAAACCCGCCTGGATGCGTTCCTGTGTGATGTACTGTAGGTGACCGTGCTCTGGCAGGGGGGTTGGACTAGATGATCCTTCGAGGTCCCTTCCAACCCTAGAATTCTGTGATTCTGTGATTCTGTATACAAAACTAACAAAAATAAATTGTCATTTTGGCCGACTTGTTTTATTTTATTATTGTTTTATTATTATTCATTTTTTCCCAACATTTCTCCCCACTTTTCCTGAGAGACACTCAGTCTTATACAGCTTCAGTTGCACGCTTTCCCTTCAGTCCTGGTCCCCTCAGTAAGTTTTAGGGTCCTTTTTGTGAGGTTCTGTCACACAGTTTAGCTCCCAGCCAGCTGAGCAGCAGCACCGTGTAAGGACAGCAGCAGCCCTCGGGATGGATTAATTTCACCCTCCACCAACAGCAATTTCAACACTCACAACGCAAGATGAAAGCTAAGAAGCAGAAAAACAAATGCTTGGGGGAACCTGATTACAGGGCAGTCCAGCTACTACTGCAGTAAGTGGAGCCCCTTGCCATTTCATTTGTTGGTGTATTCAGTGATAGTGGATCTCCTCCCCGTCCACAGAGAGGGCACTGCTACTCCCTGCTGAGTGGGAAGCACGCGAGATAACGGATCCCCACTATTGGGTTGCAGATTTTACATTATTTCCTAATCCTGTCAGACAAACCGACCACACTGTCGCTTCTCTGATGCCTGGATTTGTTTCCTGGCACATACCTATTCTCTAGCTTAGAGGTGTGAAGAAAGCTGGGTTTGATATCTTGAAAGCAGCACGCCAGTACTTCTCAGCCCTTCCCCGACCCCGCTATCTCAAAAGCAGGAGCATTGCTGGTCGAGTGCCATCCCAGCCAGCTGGCCCTCTCAGCACTCTTTACAACTGTCTGATATCTTTGTGTGACCTTCACGGTGTTAACCAAGCACAGAGAGGACCAAGCAAACAAGGAGGAACACTAAAAATATCCCAAACTTGCATTGGTCACAGGACTACAGCCCTGCTGAGAGCACAAGTCACAGGCCATGTTGTGTCGCACCCCTGCTTTTCCAGCTCAAAAGGATTTGTGCATCAACTAAGCTTAAATTCTTTCATTTGGGTTATTTTAAAATGGCAGTGAAGAAATACAGATCTCTGCTGCTGGGCTTCATCCCATGACCGAAGCAGGGTATTAGGAGGCGGCTCACTGATCCCAATCAGCAGTGGTGTAATTCAGTGCTCAATAGCTTCCTTGTGCCAGGGCACCACCACATCAAAGCTCTGCCATGGTGGGTCATCCTCCCGTGACTTACCGAAACCAGGCTTCCTCTCACCAAGCTTGTCAGAAGACTCAGCTGAGGAAAGTACTTTCTGAGTCCTTACCTTGGAAAGATACCCCCCACAGATGTGGACACCAAGCCATACAACCTTAATACTGAGCTAGGGAATACCAGGAGCTACTGGGAACAGTCCACAAGTGGATTCAGCTACTCAATTCCCATCTGGTTAAAATAAAATTCAACATAAAGGATGGATGGGGCCTAAAAGTAAAAGAAAAAAATTATAAATTTCCAAGCCAGAGAAGGTTTTGGGGATTAAAGAGCAAGGAAAACATTGTAACACAGGGAGAAGCTAACCAATGGATATGAAACACAGCATGGAAACCAACTTTTCCACCAATGTGAATGCTCGCCTGCAAATGAGACCCTTTTAATCACAGAAAAGCTGGTTGTAACAGAAAAAGCATCTGTATTTTCCCCTCAATTTTAAACTCACAGAAACACCCATGCATTTCCCAAGCACATAAAATTTCAGTGTTCTTTGAATAACCTGCAACGAAGCCTCCCAGCTGGGCAGTGACCTGCAGGCAGGCAGGAACAGGAGTGTGTGGATGTGCACAAAGGATGAAAATCCCCTTTTTTCCCCAGCTTCCCCAGCACCTGGTGCCATGGAAGGGCTGCGGCTGCAAAGGCCAAGGGCAGCTGCTGTAGGACATAAACAGGCAACAGCTGTTTGGCCATATGCTGGATGGTCTCATAAGGGTTAAACTGTAACCACCCCAAACCCCTGCACATGGAGCTGCCTGGCCCCAAGGCAATACCTTCCCTCTGCCTGCAGCATCACTGCTCCCACCCTCTGGGACATGGGCAGAGGGATGAGAAGGAAACAGCTGTGTCATTCTCAAGGATCAGAAAAAGTTCAAGATTTTGTTTTGAAGACAAAGGCAAGGAAAAGCTCCAAGGGAAGTGAAAACCCATTAGAGAGTGTACTGAAGTAGTCGGGGTGTGCTGAAAGCCATTGCTCCATCCCACTTGTCATCTGAAGGCACTAACGCAGACAGTGTCAGCACTCATTCAGACCAACAAATTCAAGCACGTTTTGGTGCACAGTGACAGTCATCTTCAAACACAAGAGACACTTCTCCTGCTATCACTGCACAGCTGGACGTGGCTCCAAGCCCCAGCACACCTCCGTGCTCCAGTGCCTGCTCACAGCACGCAGTCAAGCCTTGCAGGCACAGCTGCCAGGTCCTCACCAAAGCTGAAGCTGGGGTTTTGCTTGGCACCTTCCTCTTTTCAGGGAGCTGGTCATGACTCTCCTCTGCCTGCCACCACCACCCACAACACTCTAGTTTCTGTGGGAACAATCTCCTGACTGGGGCAGACAAAAGCAGGAGCTCTTTCTTTGGAAACAAACTCCTCAAGAGGAGTTGAGAGCAACCACAAACAACAGCTTCGCAACAAAATATAAAATACACCCTCAACCTGGCCTTCTGTTAGCCACAAGCACAAGAAAAGAGGCATTTTGGGGGAACCCTCTCAGACTGGGGTGAGACAGACTGACCATCGGGTACACAAATATAGCAGTGTACGGGGTGTCACAGGGGCAGGACGGAGCCTGAAGTGGTTTTTAAATTGTGAACTTTAATCCTTCTCAAATCCTTCCGACCCTGCTGCAAGGACAGCTTGTTTGCTGTTGTTTGTTGAAGTAACCAATGCAGCCCTTCCCACGGGGCTGGGACAGGACTGGCAGAGCTGCTGCCACAGCACCCCATACCTAACCATGGCCACTCACCATTCCAAACAGTCTGCATTCTGCATCTAATGCCAGAAACGCATTCTTCTCATTGCACAGCAGTCATGCAAGATTTAATAAAGACACACAACACATCTGAAAAAAAGTGCCTGAAAGAAAGGGATGAATTATTTAAACTACCAGTGTATCTCTTTTCCCTATCGAGAGCAAGCACACGAATGCTCTCCTCTGATACAAACCCTTATCAGATAACCAAGTACCAGCTTTCTGGAACAGAGACCAGGAATTAACTCTGTTTTTCCCCAAACCAGATCTGATACAAAGATTTTAAAAAACACAGCATCCCAGCCATCACAAAGCAATCAGCACAAGCAGCCGCCACCCAGAGCGGCGAGGAGCAAGAAGCATGGACACAACAAACCACCGTACGTTAACAAGAGATGCTATTTCGGGTAAAAGCCTGGGCCCCTCGTTTCCTTTGACCAACGATGATAATAGTATTTGGCAAGAGAATCAGAGCTAGAACAAAAACAAGACCAAATTGTTTATACAGAGAATTTACAGCTCATTTTGGAACCTCTGCAAATACTGATTTCACCAAGCCAGTACCATCGCCATCACCACTGGAACACACAGACCGCAGAAGAGTCCCAGGGACGCAGAGCCAGGGGCTTGCAGGGGAAATGGGCAGCACACCATAGGTTTACACCCCAGTAAAGCACCCCCATACTGCCGTTCCCATACGTGCTAAGTTCAGCCTCAACGGAAATCTTAAGGATAAAACACTGCAAAGAACCACCCCGAATTACCAGGAGGAAAGTCAGTTTTCATTGTACCATCACCCCACGTTAAGGTGAACTGTGGCACATGAGCCAAAGCTTCAGGTAAAAAACAAAGCAAGGGTGAATAATACTGTGATGTTCCCGTAAGAGAGGCCACGAGTGCAATGGATAGGATTTGGAGTAAATGGAAAAATCTTGGCCAATGATGTCACCTCCATGATGAGATCCCATTTATCTCATCGGGCTATATTTGGAACATGGTATCTTAGACAAGCCGTAAGTATAGTGCAGACAACCACAGAAGAGAAACTGGTGATCCCCCAGGAGGAAGGTAAGCAAGCTCATGTTTTTCAGGGAGATTTTAAAGTCATTGGTGCAGAGAAACATCTCCATTTGCTAAATCTAATCAAGACAATCTACATAATTCATAAATGTGCCTACACAGAATGGTCAGTCCCCAGATTAACGGCTGGATGCAATAAATACACAAATAAAATCATGTGTTGTAGCATAAGGCGAGGTTCTCATGCAGCAAGCACAGTAGCTGGAAAAGAACAAGGACAGCATTGTAGAAATCACCAAATTACACCACTACTCACTCCCCTGTCACTAGTATTTCACACTACTCACCGTGTGAGCACACCAAACAGAACACACGGTTCTTGCAACAAACACCAGTGCCGTTTATTATGGTGCTTTCTCTATTTTGGGTGTAAATACACCCATAACAACCTGATCACACGAGAATTATCCAGATTTATGTGTGTTTTTCCCTGTCCCACTCAAGTTACAGGTACCTAGCACAAGTTTTGCCAAAACTGGATTTTCAGTACAGCCACGACACCAAATCTGTTTCTCTCTGACCAGGCACCCCACAGGTATTTGTTTTTCTTGAAGCCATGTCCTTAAGCAAGTCAACTCCTTTTTTAGTATCTTTTTGAAAGTTAATTAAAGGTAATGGAATTCACTGCTTTAAGTGCCTGGACCAAGCATGCTCATCACCCTTTCTGGAGCAGACAGCTACCTTCAGAAATTAAGTTAAGCAGTACAGGAAAGAATACCAGGATACATTAAACCATATAAAACAAGTCCTGCTAGTCTGTAGGAAGAAATATGGTTAGACACAAACACTGTACTCTTCCTAAAATATTATAAGTTTATGCTCTTTACAATTCCCCTGTTCATCACGGTGCTGTATTAAAGGCATTGGAAACTGTTTAACCAGCCAGCAGCCTCCCTGGAGGCCACAAGCCAAGAGCACACAGCTGGTATCAGCCATCCGGCGATCACACACACGTGCATTCTGGGGGAAACCAAAGTTGAGCTTCTTTTGAGATAGGCAAGAATTTTCTCTGGACTCTTCATAAAGTGATCAGTCCCAGCAAGTCAAGGACAATATGCTTTCATGGAAGCCTCTTTCAATCCTATTTTAAGTAGAAGCCAGCAGTATTTCCGTACAGTTGGTTGACATCAACAGGATGCAGCTTTCTGCTCATGAGCGCAGGCTACCTCTATCCAAGGAATATCTTCCAGAACACGTTTCACGCCGTTAAAGCATTCACATTTAGATTGATGCATTCTGTGTGCCCCATTGTTAAAATATTTCTCCATAGCTTCCTTCCCAGGAGTTCATTTTCCTCTTGAAAGCAGTCACAAGAAAACAAACTGCCCCCTCAGAACTACCAGGCAGAGTCAGGATTTAATCCATAAACAGGAGACCTACTCGAACCCCTCCCTTTCCCAAACCATCAGTTTCTGAAAATAGTTCTTTTCCTCTCACAAATTAACTAACTGGGGGGTAAAAAAATGCCTTTTTTCTTTTGTAAGCTACTACTGAATAGTTACAAACTGTATTAATGGTTATCAAGTGTACCTTTTTATGGTAGTGAAAAACCAGTTCCAAACTCCAGAGTTAAAGCTGTTATTAGACACTTGTTTGGCTTGAGAACTGAATGAGAAGATGTAAGCTTCCAACTGGCTTTCTATTTGAGGCCTGGCTGACTAATTATGTATTCAGATGCTGCTTGATTTAATATCTACTCAATTCCCATTCTGTTTCTGTGGGAAAGAGACTCGAAAGACTCTGGAAGAAAGTTTTGCTGACCGTGAACCAGAACTTTATGATGCTGTATTTAAATGGAAAACCAAAACTCGCAATTGGATCAACATAAACTAATCTGTGTCTTGGCAGAAGAAGTCAAAATGTTTCTGCTAGCAACATGTGAAAATGGATAATGATAGCAAAAGCTGAGCTAAGCCCTACTCCCCCTTCCTGCTTAATACCAAAAGCGCTGCTGTGCTACTTCAGCATTATTTTAGTTCTGAGAAAATGCATATGAAGAGCAGCAACTGAAAATCAGCTCCCTCAGAATCTAAAGCCTCCCTTTATTCTACTGAAATATTAAGCATTTCAGATCCAACACCATACTGAGGGGGGAGGTGGGGAAGAGCCCAAGTTCTACATGAACTTGAAAATTAACTTCACTTTACCTCAAACTAAAAGGATTGAACATTCCTTTTACACACCCAGGAAGTCTCCAAAGTAATCTCCCAAATTTTGCCTCTTTCTCATACAGTTCGATAACAAATACACTGTCCTGCATGCCCAATGTGAACCTCTGCATCCCATTCAAGCTCTGGTTTTCAAATGTGTCAGAGACTCCAGAGACCCATTTTCGGTTGTTCAACAGGTATCTGAAGCTAAAAGCAGACACCTATTATACCTACGTGGGTGTGCAAATACAGCAAATACACTTTTTTGCAGAGACAAGTCTCCACAAAAAAAAAATGTAACCTAAACATGTCTGTTACTGGTTACTTCACTGCAGAAATGAAGTATAATACACTACTGTAATTATATGAGTAAGGCAGAATAAACAAACCATTTAATTCTTTAAAAAAACCTGTTACCACTAAATTCACGTATCTATTTAACCCTTACATCTTCTACCCCCACATGAGGTTATATGAAACTTCTCCATCTCCCTTTCTGTCTCCCTAAGATGTTGACAGTTTTGAATGCTGACAGTTGAGTGGACACACGGAATGAGAATTCAGAAAAATTTGCTAGTCTTAATTATACAGTAACAGATTTACATTTTGCTTCCATAAACACTAAATTACAGCATTTCCCGCAAGACTGAAGACACAGGATGTCAGATTTGGTGTCCATGCTTCTTTATGGACTGCCATTTATCCCTAAAAATGGCCCCAGAAAACAAGGCTGCGTCACCAAGGCATGCTCTCCAAGGGTGGCTTACTAAGGCCACATCTCACTGCAGCACACCACATCCATTGGCAACAGTTGGTGCTCAATCCGGGAAAGGACAGGTTTATTCTTGAATCTTAAACCTTTACGCCTACTTACTAATTGTTTAAAACACATGTGAACCAACTGACCTAGACTTGCTTTTAAAGTCACATGAACTTCAATGAATTTGAAGTTATGAATTTGCTGTCGAACTCTCCCGTTTTCAGTGCAGGCTGGACTGTGTGGTGTAAAACACCTCAGACAGTTTAAGCCATTGCATATTCCCACGTTTCCTCTCTTCCAATTAAAAAGAAAAAGTGACAGTGTAAAACATTCCAACTAGAATTGTTTTCTCCTTTTGGGCACCCAGTATCAAGTTCATGCTCAAAGTAAGTCAACGCTGTCGCCTGCAATGTGTTTACTGCCTCCTTGAACTCTTCCACCTTTCATCAGAAGGTTCATTTGAACCTTGTTTCCAATTCTGTTCAAACACTGGAAATCCTGAGGGCCTCACCCTACCCCCTCAGACACCATAAAGACCACAGCAACATTTGCCTGAATCCGAGACACTCATGTCATCTCTTGGCACACGTTCCCAGGTCAGATGGGCGATGCTGCTTCCTCTTAGAAGAATGAGGAAATGTTGCCAATCTCTTTTCCTTCTCTCATTTTTAGTCACTATTTCACAATTAAGCACAGCCCTCATGACATTTAAAAATAAAAGCGTCTGACCATCAATTTTCTCTTCCTCCCACACGCTGGGTGTTTGATATGTTTACTCAAATATTTAAATGATGAGGTTTTCCTTTGCCTGAAGCAGTCATATTTGGGGTATTACTGCTATTTTTACAAGATGCAGGTGTACCCAAAATAATCAGCCGTTAAACACAGATTCATCTTTTAACAATTATTAAGAAACATTGAGCAGTGCTATTTAAATAGATAACATCGTGCTACCAGAAAATATGATTAAAAATGTATGCTAGTGAAAAGGATCGAATATGTTAGTACAAAAAGGAAACAATGGAAACAAAAAGCTCTGCAAAATGCCTTTTTTGAATAGAGACTGTGTTGAATAATGCAGATTATCTGGGAGAATACGCAGATATCAGGAAAAAAAAGATGAGATTTTAACTGTGACAGAGAAGTTCTAGCAAGAAGTTAAAAAAATAAGTTCTTTGTCAATTGAGAGGAAATTGCTTGAGCAACTCTGGCAACCAATATCAATTCAAGTCTATTTGGATACTACGGGATTCTCCTTTTTTGTCTTAACTCGGCCTGTGTTAGAGACCACACATTTTTCTGCTAGAAGGATTTGTTTTTTAAAAAGTTATTATTAGCCATGAAGATCTAAAGCAGATCTGTTCTCAGCTACATTCATAGCCCAGATGTGGATATTGTGAAGACTCTGCATGAAGAATCAAAGCCAAGATTCCAGAGTCCCATACAAGAGGACCCACAGGAGATGAAAAGGCGGCTGTCTTCAGCATTTCCATCCTACATGCTATTTAGGGGACTATGACTTCATGCTTGTTTGTTCTCAAGTAGCACAGATGTGCTCTATCAATTCATAGAGTTGGAAGATGATGTGTAGAAGGCGTGTAAAGAAAAAAAAAATTTTAAAAAAATCACTTTTGCACCCAAAGTTGCAGCAGTACAAACATGGAACTGATACAATTTGCTCTATTATTATTGAGGCAGTATACTTATTTACATAAATACTTAGATCATATTTTGTCTGACCATCATGTTTGAAGAGATTCTGAAGCCAACAATCAACAACAAAAACCTACAGTTGGAAAAGCAGTTGTTATTTTGTCTCTGCTCTCATCTCCTCTAAACTGCAGGAACAAATGCTGTCTGAATTAGCAGCAAGCCCTTCTTTTGTCACATACGCTGGCTGCAAAACATTGATTTTGTTGAGGGTGTTTTGGTTTTATTTTTAAATCAAGTACTGTCACTTTCAAACAACGCATCCTGTCTTCAGAAGTCAAGAGTTAAAAATTTAAACAAAACCCAAGCACCCTCTGTAAGAGTGATGGTACAAGTAGGTCCAGCAAATTGACTTGCTGTGCCATGACACAACTTCCAAGTATGCCAAAAGGGTGTAGTAAAATTCCTTTTTATGTCATCGTAAGTTTGCAATACTTTCTCCCAATAATGTTTATGGGAAAATACTTTATAATAAACCAGCAATACATTTTCCCTTCCTATGATTTTCCCTTTACCTAGCACATTTCCATCTCCCTTCCACACATGAAAGTTACATTTGCCACCAACTGGAAAACACAAAACACGCAGGCACGAAGATCAAAACGTGCGATGAATTTGCATTGGGATGTCCCTGAATACCCGGATGCTGCCCCAGAAGCCAACCTGATTCACTCAAATCTTCTACAGAAGAGCACACAGCATCACGTAGTCACAAAGAGAACTGCCAAAATTTAAGGGATGTATTCTAAATGCACTCCCTGTATCCCAGCCAGTGGCACAAATTAGCAAGGGAGTTTCCTTAATTACAAAGTGCTAAATTTAGGACTGCAACTTAATATTCATCTCAAAGTGTCAGTCATGTTTATTCCAAGAGCTACAAAAATCCACCGTATACCTTCATGCTGTATTACAGTATATGATACAGCATAGACCATTTAGGGTTTGTTTTTTTTTAAAATGTCTCCACAAATGTGAACCCTTCTTTTTCCTCCACCACTCTCCCATTTCCATTCAAATTAGGTTAGCTAAGAAAAACCCTATTCATAGGAATTAAGAACCGAATATCCAATCCACTCTCGCAATGAACAAGCAGCCTCAGTCAGTGTCCATGGCATAAACCTACTCTGAGGGTTTATAAACAGGCCCCTGTGTTTTTTAATTTGAATGAAACACGTCTGTGCTATCAGAGATGCCTGTGCCAGTAAGACCGACGTGAAAACTGCAAGACCTATGCTTTGAACTACCTTAACTGAAATAAAACACTGTTGTTTTTAAAAAACAAATGAAGATTCACAGATTTAAAGAAGTTATGCTCATGGACTAAATGCCTACATTTTCAGTTACTTCTGTGGTGTAAATGTGTCGGGAATTAGAAGAGCTAGGGGTTCTCAAGCTGTTACTCTGATGGTACTACGAACAACATTTCTCCTGCCAATATTCTTGTTCCAAAGCAAGCCAAGCCACCTACACTCTGCTGAGCATGCAGGCATTGTCTCAAAGGTCTTGGAATCAGAAAGTTCATTAAAAACACTTAACTATTAATCCCCAGTTTACTGACCTGCAATTGCATTATCACTCAGCTTCCATGCTCCTCATCCAGCTGTGAACACAGTTCAGCTTCATGTTGCTTTCGGAACATTTAGCAACTGGCAACACCAGTGCCTTGACAAAGCTCAAAGCATGGCAGATGCATGGATCCAGCACCAACTCTTCCTGCAGAGTATTCCTTTTAAAATACAGCACTGAACCTCAGTCCTGAGACATAAACCTCTGTAGATCTGTGCAATTCCATCTTCAATCAACCACCAGGCAAGAAAACTTCCTCTAGCCACTAGGATGACACTATTTACTGCTGAAGAGGTCCTGTGTGCCCGAAGAAGCAACTTCTGCAGAAGAAAATTCTGAAGGTGACCATACTTTCTACTTGGCTCTGCAAACCTTGCTCGTGTAGAAAGACGATGACCCAGCTGGGTACTGGGTATGCTGGGATCCTCCACACTTATGGACCCTCCATACTGTATTGGTCCACAATTTCTTCATATCTCAGTAATTAGTTCAGCAGATCTATTAAGACACCACACCAGTCATTTCCATGGGCTAACTTGCAGGAGCTATACATCCTTTCAACAAAGCCTTAGAATAGCTCATTCCCAGCCCCTTTATGGCAGGTGATGACAGGTCATACCACCTGTGGGTTTATGACTTGTTGAGAATGTACAATGTCAGACACATGAAAGTCACAGCCTGTTGTACAGGCTGACTGTACAGGTCACAGGAACTGGAGACAAGCCAGAGATCTAGTAGTTGAATTTGTCACTACTGTAACACCTAAAATACAATGCTCACCACTAGAGTCTAAAGTAAATAATTATCTGAGACTACTAAATGTGCAGTACGAGAAAGTAGTCTTCAGATATTATTTCAAATGTCACAATAAAAATACTCCCTGCCACTCGGGCAGCTGCATAGAAGCACTAGCAAATCTGCAAGGTCTAGGGCTGTTTTCTCCAGATACAGTGGACATATCCAATTGAAGTGGTCTGGAGCAAATCAAAACTGCATGTTACAAGCTGCTGGACATCTGTTGCCAAATGATCTGTTAATTCTTCTGAGTTTTCTTAAACAGGAAATCTCTCACTCTCTATAAAAAGAAAAATCATCGAGCAGTAGTTGATATAATTAGATTTAATTCAATAAAAAAATTGCCCAAACTGTAAGACTACCCCATAAATATGTAAATTTCACCATTATGAAAAGACTAGTCAATCAACTCCATGAACAGATACTGAGATATTAACTTGTTTATATTAAGTGCCCATCGTTTTTGTCCAGATAGTTGAAATTTCAATTTGCACTTATACAAAGCAGTGTTTTCTTTTTTTCTTTTTGCAAGCTGAATAGAAACAAGCATCTTATTTCTCTCCAATTAAAAAAAAGAAATTGCTGAACATAATGAGCACATTTTTTCTCTAGATGAGAATGACAAATACAATCGGAACTGCACCGAGCTGTATTTCTGGTCTTACAGCTGCTTAAAGCCTCTACTTCCAAAAGGAAGCATCTCAAGAGTAGACAGCAGTGAACATAGCTCGTCCTATGCAAATGTCTTCAACTTTAAAAGAAAAACTAGTTCCCTCAGTGCCTAGCTCCTTCTTGTAGTGCAAATAAAGAGGAAAGACAGCATGCTCAGATTCCCCCTCTCTGTTATTTCAGGAAGCTGTTTGGGAAAATAGCTGCTCAGGCTCTGCGTTTTGGAGCAGCCTGAATTACCCCAGGCCAGCAAAGGGCTTCCCTTCAGCCAGAGATTGCGCTGCATCCACACGCTCTTCAAAGCTCTCTCTGCTGAGCCTCATTCCTGGAAACTATTATCTGTGCAATCCAAAGCACGGCTCCAAGTAAATCTCTCTAGTCAGAACACATGCCTAACAGTGCCATAAACCACTCTGCACACAGTATGAGGGAATCCATGCAGCTCAAAGGTATTTTGTAAACAAGCAGACATGCTGCATACCAGACAGAAAAATTTAACTGCATATGAGAATTAGGAATTTAAAATGCATACAGGACATCACTTGATTATGGCAACCATCACGCTGTTTTTTTTTTCTTTTTTTCTTTTCTCTTTTAAATACTTAAGGTTACTTACCCTACTTATTTAGCTTTAAAACGTCAGAACGCAGGCACAGAAATGGGTACTAACCACATAAATAAGCAAAGCAATATGCTGCTGCTTTGCTTCTCTCTGTACAGTTTTATGAAAATAACACCTGCAACTGTTTTTCTGCTTCTCCACATCTTCTGGACAGCAGAGGACAAATATGTTTAAAGCAACACAGGAAAAAGTAGTTGAAAGATTGAACACACTGGCAGGGCACCATCCACACTCATCCCTTAAGCCTGATGCAATTTCATCTCTTACACTTTCACACACTTCTGGCTAAACAGCAAGGCAGCAGAAACTAGAGGAAAGCTATCTTCAGTCCCTCACTTTTATTTTATTTCTTGCTTTCATTTCTAGGCAAGTGGACTGCAAAAAAAAAAAATAATCACAAAGCATCCACACAGATGGCAGTTTGGCATCCTCCAGCTAACCTCACACCTGCAGCTTCCACGACCCCTGCTGCAGCTGTGCTTTTTGTCTCCTCTCATCCCAGCATGCAAGTGTTAAGCGACCCACTATCACCATCTATTTCACTAATGAAATAAGTCCACGGGAAGTCAAGGAGCCAGCCTCTGCTCCCAGCAACACAGCTTGTACCATAGGAGGAGGCAGGCTTTGGGCAGTTCGGTCAAGATCCTTTACCGTGGGGGTGGGGAAGGGGTGGGTTATTTTTAAGTCTCAATCTGACAACAGAGGAATAAACAGAAAGCACACAAAACTGACAAATTCTGAAGAGAACCTGATGGTTACCAATACCAGTGTGAACCATAGGAGCTCTGTGCTAAACAGGGCACCACGAGCCCTGCCAGGACGAAAGCAGATCTCTTCGCTGCAGTTTTATTTAGATTCCTGCAGCTAACCACAGCAAAATGGGAGTCACCACAACACATCACTTATTCCTGGCCATGTCATTTCATTCCAGGCCATAGCTTGGCATTGCTGTTTCCATGAGACTCACACGTTACAGCAGGCAGTACATATTCCTGCCCGCTCCAAGATGCGGAGGGACGATCCCTCCCCGGTCTGCAAATTTTATGCAAAATCCACAGATAACAGACACCACTGGACCCAGTGTCTGCACCTCCTTCAGGACTCAAGTAAAGGTAACCTAAGCAAGACCTCTTGTGAGTCCTAGTTTGGTTAAAAAATGTTTACATATGTTTTTATACAAGAAAAGCAGCCAGAGCATTTTCCAGGGCATCTGTGACTCCAGACACTGCCCGCCCCACGCCTCTGCTGCGGGGCTGCAGCCCTGGCTGTGTCCAGCACAAGGTTTGCAGGATACTAAGCCCTGACTAGTCCTCCAGAGATAATCAAGTTAGACGATCCAATGGTCTTTCTGGTCCTTAAAAAGAAAATTAGCTGTGAATCACTTCACTGCTTTGAAACTCTGGTACAGTTTCTCTCTCACAGACTGAGATGAAGCCCAAACCCAGGACAAGTTTTACTTTCGTGGCCAGCAGCACGTGGCTGCAGCCACACGTTTTCAGACAAAACCAAGGTGAAGCTGATGGCCAGGGAAGAGGGGTGAAGCCAGACAGGTTGCCTTCTGCCTGTAGGACAAAAAGGCATTCAGTTGGCTAAGAAACATAAAGGTAGGGAGATGAGGAGCCTGAGCAGCTCCCTGGCCTGATGCTTTCCATATGCAAACCCTAAAATGGCATCACCTGTCTGCCACTGTTCACTCACTCACCCTCACTTATCACAGCACAGTTCTCTCATCATGTGGGCAGAATTTGCCATCTTTGCCTCCTGGGCAGGTAACTGGGGTGAATAATTTATCCTCTAATGACATTTCACCCTAATACTTAAAAAAAAAATAAAAGAAATTAATAATGCACTAGATGGCGATTAATAAGGATCTCCCAATAGGCTTTCTTTTCTTAAGGTTATGGAAACTACTTCTCCAAGATCTACTCGTCCATACTAAGGTGCTTCACTGATAATCGAATCATGTGAGGCCATAGCTGTTTAGCACTCCCACAGAAACGTTTCCAAGCAGATTTAATTAACTGGTAAGTTATATTGAGAATGTATCCATCCTATCTAGGGATGCTGCTCCCTCACGTTCTTGCCAAAGCAACTCCACTCCTAGTCTTCCTCTAGAGTAACTGGGTCTAAAAATAGCCTTACAGAAGTATTAAAATGGTTTTCATCATGGCTTAAGCTAGTGAGATGGCTTTGACAACTCTTCCCACAGAGCCAACTCCCGGGAGAACTTTTTTAAATAGCCTGAAAAGAGCTGTAGCTCTACCTACAAAACTGAAATCTGAAACAAGTTTAAAAAAAGGAGGTAAATTACTACAAGCAAAGCATTCGTTGCTGCATGGAAAGGGCTTTGTCCAAATATACTATATTTAAGAAATATTAATATATCATGTAATTAAATCCTGAACTAATATGGTCAGGGAAGTGGAGCTTTAAAAACAAGGCCTTCAGAATTGTCTCGTTTGACACCTTATTTACATGGCAGAAACAGGTTTGTCTGTGTTAATCATTCCTATACAACCATTGAGGAAAGGTTTGTATGTGTTATAAGGAGAGCACCTGAGACTTTTAGGAATCAAGAAAGAGTTACAAAACTGTCACCAAGCCTAACCCCATCCAAACCCTCAAGAATACTGCACATTGTTAATCTCTTGTTGTTACCAGTCCTCTTGCAAAACCAGGGTATTCTTCCAGCTACATG
This sequence comes from Aegotheles bennettii, assembly GCA_013398125.1. Lineage (NCBI taxonomy): Eukaryota > Metazoa > Chordata > Aves > Caprimulgiformes > Aegothelidae > Aegotheles > Aegotheles bennettii. The sequence goes on along the minus strand of VZRW01011179.1, from coordinate 369,509 downwards.
TGTCCGAGTCATCCAACTTAATGCAAATATGCTGAAAATGCTGCAGGAAATATTTAGTGCCACAGAAGGAAAGGAAAAAGCACGGAAACCCGCAGAAGTTGAAAACAAAAAACCACAGGTAAACCTCTTTCCAATAAAAACAAGCACTGCCCTCTGCAAAACAGAACTAACTGAACCAGACAGTGAAATCTAGGCAGCCACACTAAAGGCTGGAAAACAGGTTATCCCATACTTCATACTAAAAAAAAGGGGGATGAGAGGGCATCGGGGTGTAAAAATCCAGTTACCCCCAAGATCCTGTAAACAGGTATCCACCTGTTCAGCCCCACTGATGTTCTGGGCTAGTTCTGGGCATGCAAAGCAACATATCTAGGATCCTAAATAACACCACAAAAAAGTTAGGTGGCAGAAATTCCAGACTATGTTTTTAATGTAGTCACTTTGCTGGAGTTACATGGCACCTCATGCTGGTCCTCCAAAACAGATAATTAAGTAACTTGCACAAACTTAGGTAAGTATTAAGACCAGAAGAAATTCTCATTGCTATAAATAGATCATAAAAAAGAGATGTCCCTGACAACATGTGACATCCAAGTCTTGTGGTCAAACCACCACTTCACACCTCCATCCCAGGGGACGTACAAACCTCTACAAACCACGGCTACTCTTGGAAGTCTTTATTTTATTCTCCCTTTAACTAGAACTAAATCTCCTTTTATCTAGAAATCATTGCAATTATGTACATTGTTGCTATTACATTGCTTGCTTAAAAAAAAACAAAACAAAAAATCCAAGTTATACTTGGAAATTATAAATTCTGTGCATCTACATAATGAAAATATTGTTTGGGGCAAAATATGTCATCACAAGGAAGAGCTAAAGGAAAAGACTCATATTTGCCTCGAGTCCCTCCGACCTTTTATCTTTGTAACTGTTGGAAGCAGTGAATCAAAGGTAAAATGAACTGACTTGCCCTGGTTTGTTTCCGTGCAACTTAAAGCTGCATCATGAATGTTTAATGTTTGCTCCCATTGGTCACAAGAAGCTTTTTACAAGCTGAATGCATTTCATCTAAAGAGACCTTTTCTCTTAAAGAAAGTGAGAGAAGAAAGCTATTCATATCCCCTTCAGCACCTGGTAGAGCTACAGCGCACAACTTTTGAGTCCAGCTTCCCTTTTTTGATAGAAATCACGCATGAAAGTAACTCAGAACCAAACCAGGACTAGCTTGAAGTAAACAGAAGTTAAGCATTAACGTGAAAACAGATGATGCTTTATCCATGACTGTCATGACCTCAAAAACTGAGATCTAGAGGGGCTGAAATTCTGATAATTGTCAACAGATTAGGCAACAGTCAAAACAGTATGTTAGTGACAGGGACCTTTGGAAAGGATACTGAATAGTTGCACTTTAACCTGACCACGCTTTAGCCTTCACAAACTCACCTCTTCACAGAGCAAAGGACAGACTGGTTCAAAAATCCCCTGACAATACTCATGATGGGCAGATGAGTGGTTGTATGTTCTTTGGAAAGCATTAGCTTTCTCCCTGTGAGACAACCCGTTAACTCTTAAACAAGTAAGCCTTAACAAGTAAGCTTTATTCTAACCAGTACCTGTGTTTTAAAACACTCATGTATGAACCTTAAGCTCAATTATGCTGTGCATAAAGTTACCCTACACGAACAGCTCTACCACCTTCTTCACTGCCTCTACAGGTGCACACCAGAAGTTCATCACTCCCACCCTAGCTGGGAACACACACCAAGCTTTTTCTCCCACTCCTAGTTTTGGAAGCTATGTTAAATTAGTAAGGTTGCCAACAAAGAAAATATATTGTAAGGAACAACAAGTCTCAGAAAATAGGCAGCCAGTTCAGAGAATAGCTAAAACCTTTGTTAAATGTGAAAAATGGAGTTTCTAGCTCCTACTAAGGCCAGCCTCAAGCTTACCATGAAAGATTAAAATCTGATAGTCTAAATCAATCCTGAATGTGCATGGTGCACTTGAACCACACAGTCTGGAGAGGGCTCTGCAGCTGGTCCATGTTCAGTGACAGCTCTCAGCTCCCCAGCAGCAAGCTAAATTTCAGCTTAAAAGTGCAAACGTTCCCTTCCTAACAAAGGCTCTTACCTCAGCAGTAGCTACAGAAGAGCTACATGTGAACTCTTTACCTTTGAACCAAAGTGACTAATGCTCACACTGAGCTGCTCTTCTCCATGCAAGATAACCTAGATTTAAAATGAATACACATTCACAACAGCATCAAAAGGAAATGGACTCTTTTGGGCTCCAGGGATTTTGCAAACGAGATGAACAAGCACTAAAAGCAGGAATAATACATCACAATACGCACTTGAAGTATTTAGTAAATGTACTTTAGATTTAATTTATAACAACTCTATGCTCCAGACTTTCATCACTATATTGTGTAAATATAACAAATTCTTATTTTAAGACCTCATTGTAGCACTTTGCTTGTGTGCAAGAAAGGGAGATCTTTTACTACCATACAGGTACACAGATGAATCACAGAATCACAGAATGTCAGGGGTTGGAAGGGACCTTGAAAGATCATCTAGTCCAACCCCCCTGCCAGAGCAGGGTCACCTAGAGCAGGTCACACAGGAATGCATCCAGTTGGGGTTTGAATGTCTCC
>VZRW01011179.1:337359-366595 GCA_013398125.1 Aegotheles bennettii | reverse complement strand
GGCAGAATAGAGGGGGAGGAGAACCTCTCTTGACCTACTAACCACCCCGTTTCTAATGCACCCCAGGATGCCATTGGCCTTCTTGGCCACAAGGGCACATTGCTGGCTCATGGCCACCCTTCTTTCCAGCAGGACCCCCAGGTCCCTTTCCCCTTCTCTGCTCTCCAGCAGGGCAGACCCCAACCGAATGAATCATCATGAAGACGATTTCTCGGCAACATCAGTCATTATGTTCTTAAAAACAGTTTCCAATCATGCTTCTCACACTGTTACTCTGGTCATACCTCAGTATCAAATCATCTCAGATTATTCAAACATGTCATTACTCTACTCCCTTCATGAAACTGCCTTAATCAAGTAACAATTCTTTTTTTTTAAATCACTGTAATACTTTTTACTATGTAAACAGTGAGTATAAAAGATGACCTCTCTGAACACATTTTTTTTTTAATATAAAAAGCCCCATTTCTCCTTGAATATGTACTTGATCTGCCCGAAGTATTCCCAGCACAACACACGCAGCTCCTCTTTGTGATCCATTCATTCCTTTCTCTCCACACTCTCCTTCCTCAGCTCCCTCCAGCATCCCCAAATACCAAATGAGTAAAAGGCTGCTCGTGGGGTTGCCAAGTCAGGGCTCCCTGTGAGCCGGCTGAGCAACCGGCACTTCTCACTTCACTAGGTGTGTGTGCACACACATGGGTGCATGAGATACACAACTTCACCCTCTCCTTGAAGATGCTTGGCTTCTGGGGGAAAAGGGCTTGGGAGAGAAGCAGGAGGAGCACATGCTCATCCATACCTCCTTTTCTAGCACAGCCATGAAAAATGACCTCCAGTCACACACAAAGACACCTTCACACTTCAGACTACTTCATCAATGCCATAAGATTACTTTACAATTCAAGCTTGGCCTCAAAACAATCCTGGGGAACTACTGGGGGGAAAGAAGGAAAAAAAAAAAAGAGATATCAAAACTATTGCTGCCTGCCTAGGTCATATTTCTGTGCTTAGAGGACTTCTCTGGACAGAGACTTGGCATTCCTTGCCCGCCTCCATCACATGATGGAAGTTTTACTTTGAAAGTGAACCTAAATGGAAGTTACGTTTCATTTTCACACACTTGACCCCACTACAACTTTATGGACTACCTGCAAAATGTGCAAACCTGGCTTTCCATATCACATGGCACCCTGAAAGCCTACAGCCTGCAAGTCAAGCTTCAACACCCTCTAACCCCCTCCCTGCTTAAGGCTACAAAACAAATACATTTAGTAGGTTTGCTTGGGCCTCAGTGAAGGCAGGAACTGGCCCAGCAGATGAAATGACATTAACAGTGCTATTTATCATGCTCAGCAGAACAAACACCAGCTCTGCTTCAAAACAGAATAGTGGCAACAGTAATGGCTGTTACTCCTGGGAGAAAACAGACCCAGTTCCTAGGCTTATGTTTCACTTCAAGGCGGGCTGAAGTGATGCCAGAACACAAAAAATCCTGACCAGTGTATTTTTCAGCATTTCTGTTCAGCAGCAATCCCTCAGGAAAAACAAAAGAGACCCCTTCTCACAGCTCCCCTCCAGCTCCCCACATTTTGCAAAACGCCTGTTGTTAGACCTCAGTGGTGAGGTGCACGCAGTGCTACTGCAGCAATGGCAGCCACAACCTCCAACTCCTTGTTTGTCATCAAATCCTCGTACAGGATCGCATCGAACTGCAAAATATGCTCAAATACAGCTCTGAAGCGAAGTTCCAGCCAGCTCCTTGATATTAGTTACTATAGAAACCAGTCCCTGGGCACAGGCACTCGCAGCAGGGAATCATGCAGATTTCAGTTTTACATAGTAATAATGCTGCAGGAGAGGAGAATTTCACAACAATTGCAGGGTGCGATTGTACAAACCCAGACCTCTCCTACCCCGTGACACCACCCGGCTGCAGATGAACGTGCTCTCCTCCCCTCCCACGCACACAATTGCCACTGCTATTAGTTTTGAAGTGGTTTCCACAAAGCCTCTGTTGGGATGGCTGCTGCAAAGGTTGCAGCATTTTTCAATGGTTTCATTAGGTTAGAAGACGTACTCGTTTGTACATGTGAGAAGCCCAGGTGAAAACAACAATAAAAGCAAACGCTGCAGAGCAATAGAAAGACTTCAGCATATATAAATAGAAGTGCAGAGTCCAAACGTTTCAGAGGAAGCACTGTCAGGTCACAACCCAAGACTCCTTTGGAAACAGCCCATCTTTCTTTCCTTCTCCACCCTGTCCAAAAGAACAACCTGAATGGAGGGCAGGTCACAGATTAATTTGTAGGAAGAACGGCTGTAGAAAACACAAAGAGGCTCAGCCCTGAAGTAAAACAGCAAGGTAATTATGTTATTTTAACTTTCCAAAAGTAGTTCTACAGGTTGGACTTCATCGGGCATGGGAGTGGAAGAGGAAGACACACAAGGACAAAGCACTTCTTGTCCTAGGCAGATGCTAATTTGCTAGTGAAATTCAAGAACCAGCATGGACTCTTCTCCACCTCTCTAAGTGATCCCACAGGCCTGAACAGTCCAAGTTTTGCTACCTCACCCAGGAGAAAAAAGAGCAGGGAACTGCTCCACTGAAGAGAACCAAGATGTAGGGGAGGAGGGAACGGGTGAACAGCTTGCACAGCAACAGGGACAAACATTTGTGCTGGCAACACCCGACAAATCATCGAGCAAACAGAAGGACAAGAAAATGAAGGAAGTTGGTCTATTTTTAAGCAAGACCTCATTATTATCATGAGCATGCACTGCTTCCCTTGAAGCAGCAAGTATGCAAACACGAGATGAATCATATCACGGAGTAAATCACCTGGCAGTAGAAATGCGAGTTTGCATGGACACACACAGAGCAAACACAAGCAATTGACTGTCCCGACACCTCCAGAAGCACGTGAAGGAGCATCCTTCTGGGAGGCAGACTTCATTATGGAGAACAAAAAAAACCTGTTAGACAATGCAAATGTCACTGCTGCTTCTGTTAATGACCTTTGTTAATGATTAGACAGAGCTCTATTGTTCTGGACACTCCACTCAGCATTAGCTTGTTGGAAGGAGTTTGTAATTTCACTTTTTGTATGCCTCTTACAGCATTAGAGGCAAACACAGTTTCTCTCCAGCAGGGTAGAAACAGACTTAGGGAGTTGGAGAAGACATCCCAAGTCAAAGCATGCATTTTTATAGTCTTCACGCAAATTGCCTTGCTGATATAAAGAAATGCCACAAGTGGTTCCAGGGACCTACGGACTGCTTGGACTCTGGTCAAATCCACGCTTGCCACCCTAGAGGTCTGATGAGTTCGCATGAAGCCACCTGACAGCACCAACCTGATCCTTCACCAAAACATTGTGTCTTCTTGAAAGCCGCCTCTGAGGTGATCAACAAAACAACTGCTGAACCTGCACTTCAAGACAACTATAAGGTACAAGGGATGAGGCAGTAGAAGCACAGCTACTGCTCTGCTGCCTCCACAGTACATTATGGACAAGGTCCACAAGGCAAGAACCTTTACGCTACTTTACGGGAAACCTCGCTTACTCTGAACGGATGTTTTTAATTCTCCTCTCATACAACCTCCCTCTCTAGCTCATGGCAAATAAATAAGATGCTAAATAAAATGCAGTGGAAACAGATCTTCAGCTACCTTTGCTACCCAGCTGGTGACAGATTAAAAAAAATAATAATAAAATCTGCAATAACTCTCTTGTTGTGGTTACTACAGAATTGTTGCTAGGTGCCAACTAGCAATTTATCACATCAAAAGGCTGACTGAATTAGCCTGAAAGGGGATCTCCCACCACAGGAACGCGTGCTACACTGGGAAAACCAACCACCAACCAAAACCTCAGCCTCCGCTTTCAAATCCACATCCCACTATCAAAAGGACGCTTTTGCATCTTTGCTTCTAACCTAATAAATTATCCAAAGGAAATTCTCAGAGCCGGTTATGCTTCATCCTCATTATTTCCCAAACAGCATGTTTAAGATATTGAAAGTTTGGTTCTATTGCTAAGACTGAGAAAACTCTTTGGAGCTACAAATCAGTATTTAGTTACTGAAGTGCAGGTGCTCCATGTGAAGATGCTCACAGAGATACAAAGTCATCGTGGAGTTGGGAACAAGAATCAATCCATCCATACCAAGTCTGCAGAAAAACCAAGACCTGATATTCTATCCCACTAAAAGCAACACAGCTGTTTAAGGAACACAACTAAGACAGAGTATATGAGAAAATAGCTGTGCTGTTCTCCCTCCCCACACTCCCAAAGACTTCTGATTCAGATGACAGTGAGTGGATTTACATTCAGTCACGAAAAAGGCGGCCAGCCACTCCTATCTTGACACACCTGACCACTCCTTGGATGAAGCATTAAAGCTTATTTGCTTCTTCCTCCCTCATCCTTTTATTTTTCCCCTTCACAGAAGTTAGTCTTGCATTCAGATTTTCTGTTAGCACAACACAATCACCTGGCAGCTTTACCCCTTTCCTAACAACACTTCAGTCTCTTAGATAAGTACTTCAAGCTCAAAAAAAAAAATACTGGGCTGTAGGGCAAACACAAACTCTTCTTATACATCACACCGCGCCCCGTACCAACAGGCAGCTGACTACATAAGTTTTCTTAGCAATTATTTTTTATCTATTGCCCTGAAAATGTCTCCTTAGGTAGGAACATAAAAGCAGCGCAAGTGTTGCCAACGACTCTGAGCTAGATTCCATCTTGACCTCAAGGAAAAAAAAGGTCAAAATAAATAGATAAAATTTCTTTATGCTTCAATGAATGCACTCACTGAAAGGAATCACAGAATCATAGAACGCTTTGAGTTGGAAGGGACCTTAAAGATCATCTAGTTCCAACCCCCCTGCCATGGGCAGGGACATCTCCCACTAGACCAGGTTGTTCCAAGCCCCATCCAACCTGGCCTTGAACACTGCCGGGGAGGGGGGGGACACAACCTCTCAGGGGAAACGCAATGATAATGTTTTACCTGCAGAGCAGCCCTCTTAATCCCCTAAATATAAAATCTAGTCATTAATAACCACACCACTTCTCTTGTTTTGGGGCATATAGGATGTTCAGCCCATTTTAACTGTTCCAGCCAAAAAGGCACACATCAGCAGCAGAGTTCTCTAGGTGCCATACTTGTTGAAAGACATGGACTGATGTTTGCTGCTTGTCTAGATAAAGAGGGGAATACAGAAACAGAGTAACATAGCGCTGCCTGTTATATGTTTTGTAGGTTTAGCACTCGTAAGCAGCATTTCCAAGTCCCACTTCTCAAAATGCAGCAGATGTGTAATATGTATCCAGCTTCAGAATTATCTGCCAACGATTTTGAATTGGTCCTGTGTTTTCCATCATCTTCATGAAAGTATAATGGAAGACTGAATGGTTCATTTAAATAATTTTCTTCCTGATTATTTTATATTTCAAAATCCACCCAAAAAAAAAAAAGCCTGGACTGTATTATTTTACTTCAAAGACTCCATGAGAGGAATAAGTGGTTATTACAAAGTCTCATCTTAACTGACAGGAAGCTCAAACAAAGGTTTCGTTATTTGAGTATGAGCATATGAAGTTAACAAGGAGTCAGAAAAACAAAAGAATTGGACAATGAAATTCCTTTCCTCTTGTGCCCAGCTTTGTTTTCACTCTGAAATTACACACAGATCATCATCACAGCTCCCCAGTCCATATCCAGAAGCCCAGGAACATTTCCAAACCATTATACAGATTTTAGGTTTACTGCTATAGATTGCGGTGTCTTTCCCCACTCCAGATTCCCTTTTCCTTTTCTTCATGAAAATAAATAAATAAAAAAACACCTTTCAGTATCGTCCATAACATTTTGCTGTGGCACCAAGGATTTATCCCTGGGGTCATGCTCTGCCTCAGTTGCAGGGAGCAAGACATTGGTTCAGAAGGCCTAAGCACACTTACTTGGGAGATAACAGATGCTAATTTCAGCACTGCAACACTTAGTGCAGCTTGTCACCTTGGAAAACCACTTCAATACATACCATTTATGCCCTGGCTAAGATGACAACAAAACACCCAGAGTGAGGACTACCTGAAGGTGTTACTCACACAATACCTGGAGCAACACGGATGCAGAGTCTGCCCAGGAACACAGATCTGCAGCAAAGGTTCTATTTTAAGCAGCTTTACTAAACATGAAGAGCAGTCACTGAGTACTGCAGTACAAGAGCTACCTGAGGCAGACACTTACAGATATTAATCAGATTTAATTTTGTAAGTGTGTTAAACCGTATTTACATTTCTGCGTGCTGATAAAGTTGTACAAGACACTTTAATGCAGCACTTTTTCCAGGCTGATATCTCCTGCTCCTCAAAAGGGTAACATAAAAATGGCTACACTGTTTTGGTACCCTGTCACTGCTGCATGCCACGCAGGCTCGGGCTGAGTTTTGCTTCCATGTCTGCTCAGTGTCGCTTTGGCCTGGTCTGGTTCCCCATCCACAGCTCTTCCCTCCCTGACCTCAAACCTTCTCTGCCCACACGGAACCCTCAACTGGAATTTCCTGCAACGCTTGTCAGTAGCTCTGCATTGCCTTAAGGTCCTCTCAGACATCTGTAAAATGAAAGAGATGGGAAATGTAAACAGTACCAACCAGCACGACAGATGTCAAATTACCAAGGCAGGGAAAACATATCTTTAGTAGCACTTGCCAAGTTGAAACGAAGCAACTTCAAACAGCATTACAATCCATGGAATGCAACTGGCCAGGGAAAGTCATGTGATACACTGAAACGTGTCTTGAAGTGATTCAACTAACCTGCTAACATGCCTATGTATATGTAAAATCCTTCAATGTGAACGAAAAACAAGAAACCCACAAGACTGGATATCAGCTGCCTCATTAACAATCTCACTTTGAAGATCAATTTCGAGCTTCGGCGTAAATCAAAGCTTTTAGATAATCTTTCCATAAATTTTAACTCACACCTGTGAAGATGCAGGTAGGCAAGACTGGAGCAGATTTTTTTCAACAGCAGCCACTGACGGTGTATTAAGTAAATATAGAAGAAGTGTGCACATCTTTACATTAATCTCCCTCATAACACAAGAAGGATAGTTCCTCTTTTCACCTACTGTTTCAGGTTCCTGAATTCTAGCACTTACAAGGGACATTCAAATGCAGCAGAGGCAGAAGAATACTAGCATACAAAACGCAAAGCAATTTACACATGTCCCTTCACATACTATTCAACCCAACTTACAGTATGTTTATATGTGATACATGTTTATATTTGGGATGCACAGTTCTCGCTTTCATAAGAGAACACATTTTTAATGCACAAAATACAAGGTAAACGGCTATAAAATTAAATAATACTCAAATCTTTCCTGATTCAATTAGAATTGATGTGGATAAAAACATTAAAAGTTTCAGATACTGAAAAATTTAAGCCATATGAGAAAAAATCCAAACTAAAACTCACAAACACACATCTCCCCAAAAGGAGATTTCACTGGGGTTTAAAGGTATCCTGAAGTGTCTATTTAATTTAATATTTTGTGACTATTCTCTTCAATAATCATAGTGAGAAGTAACACCAGATTCCACTGCAGACTATCGAGTTCTGCCAGGCTGTGTGCCAAACAGATGTAGCATGAATAATACAAACTGTTAGACAGATGCGTGTATCTTGTCAGAGCTCAGAAATCAAAACACCTGAAGGAATTTTGTTTTTTAAAATCTCTGGCACCAGCAAAAAACCAGCACATAGCTGTTATGTAGCCAGCATTATTAGGGAATGTGCAATGAACCTGATACAGCCTCCCATCCAAATGATGCTTTCAAGATGATCAGACCCACAGAAATAAAATCTTTTGGCAATAGATGCATCAGAACTACTTCCACTGTGTTTTGTTTTGTCAAGCTGAAATCAAAAAGCATTGAACTGAGGGAACAGAACTGAACTCTGGCAAAAAGAGAGACTAAACTTCTGGTTGATACACATCTAAACGGAGAGACAGCAAAGGAAGAAGTGAAAGCTGAAATGAGCTGGTTGGGAAATTCTTCTGTGTATTGAGTCACCACAGAATGCCAGGTACTTCACATTCAGGGCTTTTCCTATCTCAAAAGCTCCAACACGAGAGAAATACAGCAAAGCATCGGGTATCCAACTCATCCAGTCATAGGTTTTAGCACAGGCAGAGCTCCAATGCCTGCTATTTGAGCTCCAAATGGGAAGGTGAAGATAAATATCATTATCATTGCAGAATTAGAAGGAAGTAAACAACACAGAAAGAAAGATGCACCAGAAGGGAAAAGCCAACATTTGGGAACAGCAGCAATGGTACATGAGGTAGAGATAGATATCAGCTGGACTAAGTACTGGAGCTGATAGAAATAAGCTCTCGTGCTTCAACACTTGTGTCTGCAAAGGTAATCATCTCCTCTTGCCTGTGCGTGGACACGTACACCCATGTAAACACCTTTTCTTCTTTCGAAGCTAACGCTGATGCAAACAGATTAAAGAGTAGCCAGAGAGTGCTTCTGCTGACTGATACAATGCTTTCATCTGTTAGATCAGTGGGCCTTGAAAATAACAGGTCACTTTCCGTAAAACTATAAGCAAACACAAATAAAACACAGCACCCAGCTTCATAACACTTCAGTCATCCTACAAGGAACCAACACCATCCCTCCAGAACAGGCATCTGCTTCAGCATTTTCAATACAGTTGCCAGAAGCAGCATTTGGCTCGTGCAATGATAAAGCAGTTTTATGATTTAGAACACGAACCCTCCCTGCCTTTGCCATGGGAAGTGCTACACAAGTCTTGTATGTCCCCAGAAGCTGAACTCTGCTGACTTTGGTTAACCTGGTGAGTGAGAACCCTCAGAACAGTGTGAAGCACAGCCAGGTGTTTGATTAGGCAATTGAATCCATGATTTGATAAACTAGGTAAGTAACAGGCAAAATTTAACCAATAATTGGTCCAAGTTAGATCTGAGAGCCCATTAAAATCCTCACATCACTAAGTTTGTTCGGCTTTGTTTTATGAATAATGTTGTTTATACTGATGGCAAAATACATCTTCATGAAATTAGGCCCTAGTAAGTCAGAGGGAATTTTGCCACCATCTTCAATGGGGCCAGGATTTTATTGCTGTCCACAGGAAGCTAGAAGGATTTGTATTTAGGATTTGTATTTAGGATGGAGACAGGCTTTTTAGCAGAGCCTGTCGCGATAGGACGAGGGGTAATGGTTTTAAACTGAAGGAGGGTAGATTTAGGTTGGATACAAGGAAGAAGTTTTTCACCATGAGCAAGGTAAAACACTGGAACAGGTTGCCCAGAGAGGTGGTGGATTCCCCAGCCCAGGAGACGTTCAAGGCCAGGTTAGATGGGATCCTGAGCAACCTAGTCTAGTGGGGGATGTCCCTGCTCATGGCAGGGGAGTTGGAACTGGATGAGCTTTATGGTCCCTTCCAACTCAAGTGATTCTGTGATTCTGTATTGGTTAAAGAACCAATGTGCAACCTTAGAGATGCTCCATGGTAATAGACTACTCATATGTAAATACTCAAATGGGCATGGGCAGAAGCTGGATTGGAAGGCAGATCAGAACCACCAGCTAGCTTGGAATTTTGATTCTTTGCCCAGAACATCACTTTCTAAAAATAAAAACAAAATTTCTTCCTATCCTTTCAGTCAAAGAAGGCAGAAAGACAGAACAGAGGAGCATACAAATTTGGCAGGCCTGGATTTACAGAGCTCCTTTTGTAGAGGATGTGTTCGAAGAGATAAGAGAAGACAGGACACTTGTTGGACATAGTCCAAATAACACAGCAGAAAGTGCAAAATACCCTTCAAAAACCCGCACAAGCCATTTTTGTTGGAAAGTAGGAGTTTCAGTTGTTCTGGTATCTGAATGCAAGTTCTATAAGCCTGCCAGCACAGCCAGAAGACAAGACAAGTCTCAAGGATTTTGGTAAGGTTTACTTTGTTTTCTCTTTCAGGGAGGGAAAAGAAAATAGAAGAGAGCATGTGCAAGGGAAAGACACCTTAGAAATCCAAGTTAACTTCTGTCTTGGGTCTCATCCTCAGTTCATTCCACCTTCTGGAGCATTTATTATTTCACATGAGTAGATTACCCATAATTTACAGAAGGTATGCATATAATTAGGAACTTCTTATTAGAATGTATATATTAGCTTTAGAAAGGAAAAAAAATATTGTTCCCCCTTGTCATTCTGTGGCCTGATACTTGTTCCAGCAGCTGCTGCTACCCCCACTAGCCAGAAATGGAGGGATGCAGAAGTCTGGCTGAGTTTGCGCACTGCTGACAGAAACACACACTCTTCACATTAGCGATATTTCCTTCTGACTCTCCAAGTCAAATGCCAAGGACACATCAGTACTTTGAGAATAGTTACAAAGCCTCTAAGGTTAGAGGTGACCAAAAGCCACTCACTCAGCAGTGATACACACACTTTGGATTTGCTCTTCAGCAACAGAGCCTGGGGACACAGTGACCGTGCTGAACGCCCCACCACTGCAGGGACATCTGCACGCGATGCCTTGGTCCCTGGGCATCCAACATGACAGAGAAGCAGCCTTTTGTTCCCTTCCAACTCAGCAGCCTGGAAAGATTGCCAGCTGCACTGTTTTGGCCTCCATACTCACCAACAGACTTAGGCTGTTACCCAGAGAAGCCCACAGCCCAGGAAAATTAATTTTGACCAGTAAAGTCAGACTTAAAGAAGAGGAAGGACGAGCAAAGACTTTTATCAAAGATACAAGTCCAGGCTACTATCACCATTATCTGCAGAGAACTTAGGCTACAGCATCAGCTGGTATCAGCTCTATCTTCAGCAACCTTACACTTATTTATACCAGCTGAATATCAAGCCTTCTACATGCACTTAAGGTACAGATGCGTCAGTGAATACAAATTTCAGTAAATCTTGCAGTAAATCTAAAATATTATTCATCAACATATAATTCAAATGGTAATCAAGCGTTCACATGATTGATGACACATTAAAATTACAGGTTTCCAGCATTTTTTTTCAGTAAAGATTACTTCCTTTTTCATGTGCTTTTTCAAACTCAAGTCCATCTAACAGATGTCTCTCAGATCCGCTTGTCAATGTAACAAGTTAGACTTTTTTTTTATTACGACAAATGGTATAAACCACACAGCATTCTGTTAAACTCAATATTGACACATCTGCTTACCACGTGTATTAGTAGCCATGTCAGCCACTTTCTGAAAGGCATCCAAAAAGGCAGCAGCTGCTACTACTGTAGTCCTGAAATGCATACAGATAACAAAACATTAGCAGTGTCTCATTGCTGTGTATTTAATTATTGCCAAAAACATTTAAGCTTATAAAGAATACCACTGTGAACTTGCAGAGGGCACAAAAAAATATCCTCTTTTATATCTGAATTTAGCTTTTCCCTCCTTCATTTCTTAATCTCTTCCTCGCTTTGTGTTAGCACCATGGACTTGGAGGCAGCCACGCTAATTCCGTGCTGTGAATTGCCCAGGACAGGTGTTATTTCAAAAGAGCACGGCCACCCCCCTTCTAGCTCATTTCCTCTGATGAGCCAATATTAAGCAGTCAAACATGAAAAACAAATCTAACACAGATTATACTGCACCCATTAGTGTACAAATTACAGCCATTGCTATTTCAACACAACATGTATATTTTAAGAAGAAGAAGCAGGATCTTCCTTTTGTCTAAGATCCTGGCCAAAAACTTTCCTGAATTTCTCATCTGAGGAGCATGAGCATCCCTTGAAACAGAAAATAGCAACCTCCTGGAAATCAGACTGGTCTGGAGTTCTTGGGCAAATGGGAAAGAGGAAAAAGAGAGGGGAAAAAAAAAATCTTCACTTAAAAAAAAAATCAACCAAACAAAACCAACCCCCAAAATAAACAAAACAAACAAAAAACATTTTTAATCCAGTGCTCCTCCAAGCGGGTACTCTCCTGAGAGGTACACCAGCAATCTCAGACTCCACAATCCAAAGTGTCAGCCCCACTAGTCCCATCTCCCTCCACGCTGGGAGAGTACTTACAGACCACACATCTGTACAAGTGGACTGCAAACGTGAGTTACAATTTCCCAAACACGCTTGTTCTACATAAGCAGGCCCTAGAGCCCTAAGCACCTCAGGTCAGTACCAGATTTCTGATGGTTTATAGTCTGGCTGACCCAATTTAAGTGAAAGTAGGCCAGGGCTCTACAGGTAAAGTGCAGCTGTGCCCTCTCCACAGTGACCTTGTGCTTCTGTTTCTGCACATCTTTTCTAACAGTAATTCCGATTTCATGTCCTGACAGTAACAGTCAGCAGCTCCAAATGAAATCCTGGAGGAGGACCATCAACTTCGCTGTGTTCCAATAACTCCTTGCTGTCCTCAAAAAACCCACGAGATCTGCAGGAAAGCTGATTCTCAGCCACAAAGACCGCAGGACTGCTTAATTAGGTCAGATTTTATGCAAATCTCATTCCAAATATGCTCAACATACAGAGGACATAACTGGCAGCGTAGTAAATGGCCTACTGACAGCACAAAAGATTTTAACACAAAAAAGCAGGCTTGAGAGGACCAACCAAACGCATAAGGACTCTCCACATGCCCAGGAGATTGAAGGAAAGGCAAAAAGCCCTGACAGCTAGGCAGCAATATTGAGCCCTGGAACCAGATAACCTTCTCTGGGATTTTCCTTAACAGTGTTTGTGTTCATCTTCCAAACTTGTGGGTCATGCTGTTATTGGTGTACCACGTTGTTAATTATTAACTATATTGCTAATAACAAAGTTCCATTTCTCCCGTAACAAGATCCAGGGAGACCTGGCTCCAGCTCAGATGACATCTGCTGTCCTTCATCAGCACAGAAATGAATCAGAGGCCAAAGGCTCACATTTACTAGAAATGAACAGCAAGCCCTCAAACACAGGCTATCAAGCTGCCTGCCTGCACGTTCCTGTAGCTAGAAAAGTTGATTGAATGCAACACCACAGGACTGGGAAATAAACAGAACTATCCCTCACACCTTCCCAGAAGGCCTGTGTTTGTACAAAAGGCTAGGAAAGTTCTCCATTTCTCTCCTTTCTCTACATCCTCTGGTTCTTCCACTCTCACTCAATGTGATGTGATTGCTGGAAAAGGAAAAACCACACATTAAGTGTGGTATTTTAAGCATGGCATGGCAGAACAGTGTATTCCAGCTCTTCAGGGTAAATAAACCCAAAGCCAGGCTTCTCCAGGAATGGTTCACAACACAACGCAGAACCACAGAACGGACTGCCAACAACCATACCCGATACCACTGCTGTGCAAAAACACACTGATGCTCTGAGACTGTGATTCAGGGAGAGCTGCTCAGATCCACATTAGCAGGAACAGATTTTACAAGTGAATAAATTCTAGAGACAGCAGAATTGCTCTGAGTGCGATACAGATGGCACTTATTAAGTAATCCAGAACGCCATTTGCAAAGCACACACCAATAACTTAAGGTTTAATAATAGCTAATAAATGATCCAGCACAGGAATTCCCCTCAATTTTAAGGCAGAAGAAAGTGCTGTTAAGACTACCAAAGACTCTTGAATATTTTGAGCCCTCTTCTAATATAAACCTGCTGTATTCTACACAAATAAAAGGGACAACATAGGACTAATTTCAAGTGTGTGTTCACTGAACAACAATATACATCTTTCCAATTTTGCATGAAAACTATGAAATTTAGCTCATTTTATGTTTATTATGTACAGCTGGTGGTAGATTATGTATTTTCCTAAATACATTAAAACCATAGTAGTAGTAGTATGTGAAAAATTACATACATGGATGTTGACTATGAAATATGCACTAGGACATGCTTAGCAAATTATCCTGACAGAAGCTGCATTAAATCTTAACATTTGCACATAGAAGGAATTGTAGGGGATACTGACTGTGCAACACAAAACTTACCGAAGCTGAGACTGCAGTTTCCCAGCTTTATTTATAAAATCTTCCCACACTGGGTAACTTCCCTGCAAGAAAAACAAAACACAGTAATGAATACTTAATTTGAGCATTCTGGCTTTGATCAAATGAAACTAGAGGTAAAGCAATAACTAAGACTTTACTAAATCCAAATCCATTAACACCAAAATACATTTTCCCAGCAAGTTCTCTCTCGCATCCTTTGACACCAGTCCCAAGCAGATGGGATGTCAACTGGTCCTGAATCCAAATGAAATAGCAGATCCTCTGAGGAGGCTTTACTGATTTTCCAAATAAAAACATTGTGGGAGAAGAGGGATTTCAACTGAAGCAGAGAAAAGAAACACCTTACTTTGGATTGATACAGCAAAAGCAAACCTATTGGAAGTAGGGTACTAGGATATTGTAACAACATTAACCAAGAAGCTCACAAAACCAAAGGCAGGTTCCCAAGTTGTTCTTCTCTAAAAACGTATTTGCTGTATCATTACCAGGTTCCAACCCTCTTTTTTAAAAAATAAATAAAATAAAATCATTTTAAAAGCCTTAACAATAAAGGTCTGAGTTGACCAAGAGACCAACCTCAAATACTGTCTCAAGGTAATTCAGCAGTCGGGCACAATGGCCATAAGACAACAAATTTTCCCAACAGCTGCAGCTTTCAAAACAGTCCCAAATCACCTTGGAGCCAACTTCTGAATTGAAGCTGATAAAGCAGCACGGCATTGAGTGTATGCAAAGTTTTTCAGAAGGTTTTATTCTTCTTGACTTCAAGGCTCCTGTAAACTTTTTCCCCCATTTTTAAAATTGTGTTAAAAGCACAGGTATTCATTTAGGATACGGACACCAAGTGTTCTTGTAAGTTCTGACCCTTATTTTCCAAAGGTAAAAACCTAAGTGCTAATTTTTATGGTTGAAAAAAAATAAAATCATCCTTTTCTGACTAAAAAAAGGCATTAACTCGCTCTCTGCGGAGCAAGTGCAAATTTTCTGTTAACAGCAAAAGCCACGGCAGAAAGAAACCTCAAAATTTCCCTTTGATTGGAGTCTAGAGAGCAAAATAAAATATCCCTGCTTCCTTTAATAAAGGTATAAGATTTGCTGTTACCAGAGCAACGACATAGTAAAACCCAGATAAGGCAGATCCTCAAGGCTAACATTACCCCAGCTCTGACTGGAAGAGGTTGCAAGCAAGTGCAGTTGCTTGCAGCAAACTCGATCCACCCCAATAAACTGGTCTGCCACATCTTGTTAAGGGCAGAGACAGCCCCTTCCCCGAAAGCTGGAAGCCAAATTCCAGCTCTGCAGTACACCCTTGCAAGGCAGCTGCCAGACACTCACTGGGAAGCCTACTGGTACTCTACATATTCTTCTGCAAGGCTTGCGGGTTTTTTGCTAAAAGAAAAAAGGAAAAAAAACCCAAAAAACCCCAACGTAAAACAGGTGTTCATAAAACCTCGTTATGCCTACACACAAGGGAGCCAGTGGGAAATGCAGAAGGGGAAAGAGAAAACAGCAGTTATCTGGGTGGCAAGACCTAGAATATTAAGTGCTTTGTGCTAAGCAAAAACTGTCAGACATTTAAAAAAATGAAAGAAATTGACCAATTATTTGAAAGAGGGAAAAAAAAAAGCTATTTCCTTAAACCTATTAGTCTTACTGAAATCCCCATCTCTCAATGTTTGTCTGCATGCCATGTATGCATTATGCATGTGTATGGCAGGAGCCCTGGAAGCCCTGACAATTAACAGCGGGGTCTAAGGCTTTACTGGATTCTCAAGCAAAATGCAAGCCGGCAAGCGAAGGATACCAAAGCAGCCTGATTACGCTTCCATCTCGGTGGTATTATCCAGCTAAACGTGCCTGATGGCATACAGGAGATTGACACCAGCCTTGCATTTAGCTGCTTCACAGGAAAGCTTATGACACTCCTATCAAAACACAGCTCGGGAAGAAAACACCTTTTTTTGTGGTCAGCCTGGCCACAAAGCAAGCAAAATTGGAATAGTCATCAAGCATTTCTACCAGTATTTATTGTCTTTAAAAATGTTGTTATCTTCAAGCCATGCCTACTTAAATAAGCTGTAAAAGCTCACTTAAACAGTTTGCTGTATTTGTTTGGCTGAAATCAACACAATCTCTTCATCTAGGCACTCCTGCACTAGCCAAGAGCACCGATCTCATTCTGAACAGTAGAAAAATGAAGCATTTTTTTTTTAAATGTGACCAAACTAGTAACTTGGGTGGTGGCTTTTGCTGGGGTTTTTTGTTTGTTCGTTTTTTCCCACAATTGTTAAAGAAAACCTTTTGGCAGTTCTGCATTAGTGACAAATTCTGCACTAACTGCTCAGCTTGCTGAATCTTGATCTGTTTTCTCCAACTCTGAATTTTCTCTAATAAACTCAGATGAAAATTAAGAATTTCTTTTTCCTGCGTTCCAGTAAAATTTGCTTTCACCTTTCCCTGCTGAAGCCACATCCACAAGCTCACCTCTCTTGCTAACACAAGTCTTGCACATAAATTCTGACATCCCTTTGAGCTTTTCCAAAAAACACTTTCTTCACCACACCCCTGTTGAAACCAAAACCCCATTGATTCCTACCTACAGCAGAACTGCACAACACCTACCACTTCATGGGACCTAACAACTGGGATTTTATCCAGCACCTGGGAAGCAAGGAAGCCATTTACTGATGCTTGTGGGCACAAACCAAGATGACAGAGGAATCAAACCAGTGCTGCAAGGCTGCAGCACCCAGGGGAGCAGCTCCTTCTCCAAGACCTCTCCATGTGCCACCTTGAGCACAGCAGTCCCGTGTCACTCCCGTGTCTCACCTCCACATTTGTGACAATAGTTCCTGCTTTTGTCAAAGCTGCTGTCAAGGGAAATGTTAGCAGTGGTGGAAACCACACATTAAAAGAGCAATAAAACTTAATCCTTGATTCAACATGTATTACTTTCTCAATTTAAACACAAAGAAACAGTAGGTGGAATTTGACGTCTTTGTCTAAGAAGTGCTTCTACGATGTACAGCCACTTTTGAAGAGTAATAACACAGTATTTTTAAATGCTGACTCTCCCAGAGCTCCCTCTGCTCCTTCTACAATTTTCAATTTCAACTGGCTGATAAAGGAAATCAATTTTCCCCCCTTTAAATGTCAGGGTTGCTCAGGTCCTGGCATTATCTGTGAAACCAGCAGGCCTCCTCCACCTCCAGCCCCGCTCAGACAGGAGTCGCCGCAGCAATCTGGGTCACAAATCCTCTTTTTAGTTCCTCATGGGTTAAAACAGAAATCAGTTATGGTGTGGGTTTGTTTACATGGCTTTCTTGAAAACTGTCAATGGTTTAACCCAGAGACTGTTTCCCCCAAAACAACCTTGCACGCAATTATTTCTTCACCATGGGATGAAGAAATCTGAGGTGTCGCCATGAAATGGGAGTTTCACTCCACCAAGGCCCCTCAAGCTGCTCAGTGGGGCTGCCCCCCGGTGCTTGCCTGCCTGCCCATCAAGGCATGTCACCCCTAAGCCATAACATGCCATTAGCCTACCCTATGGCTTAATTAGTGGGTTTACAGGTGATTAGTCATCTGATGCCAGGACCCAGCTCCAGCTAATCTACACGAAGCACAGAGGGAAACACCTTGCTGCCTCAGGGCTGAGAAACAAAATGGTGCCTCGTGCCTGTCACCGTGCAGCCAGTCCACAATTAGGGACATGAAACAACTCTCCCTCAGGGACAGGCACCACAACAAGTGTGTGAAAGGCAGCAGGCTGAGCTGGCAAAGCACCTGCAAATGCTGCACACTAACACCCAGACCTGCCAGTGTTTGGCCAGATAGTGTCCTCCATAGCCTTAGCTCCTGGGGTCGGGTCCTCCCTGCCGGCTGCTGGGGCAGGAAGCAGAAAGACACCTCCTCATTCACAAGATCCCATCCAAAACCCAGACCCATGGATGTGGGCAGATGTTCTAATTTTTGTCTGTCTTCCTCACCATTCAAATCTATTTTAATCGGCAATAAATTTCACCTTCCCCGGTCGAGTCTGGTTTGTTCACGACAGTAGCTGGTAAGCAATTTCCTTGTCTTTGCCTCAACCCGTGAGCTTTTTCCCCCTCTTATTTTCTCCCCCATCTCATTGAGGAGTGAGTGCGGCTGGGTGGGTGCCTGGCAGCTGGCCAAGGCCAGCCCACCACACCAGGGAAGACCAGGCCACGCTCACTGGCAGGCAGCTTTGGAAGGAGCATTTAAGCCCTGGATGGATGAAGAACTCTTTTTTTGTGAACGAGCACAGCCACCCTACACAAACACAACCCTACAAGAGATTTATTTAAGTCTGGTTTTCCCTTCCTTTCAGGCCAGCAATCCTGCAGCAGGAGGGAGAAGAGACCCAGATGAGAAACTCAGTGATTTCTCAATAAAGGGAGGGTAGACTTGTGGCAAAGGATCATGTTTACTGAAATTGTTATTGATTACACCTAATGGCAAGAATAGGAAACCAGATTGCTGTATTTAAGTTTACAACTTGAGTATCAGCAGTCTTGACAGTTTAATACTGTTCTGTCGCTTCTTCTGCTAAGAAGTTATGATTCCTCTTTTTCCATTAGAAGACACTTCCTTTAATAATTTATTTCCATGTACCCCAACTCCCACACACAAGACGCATAACATCTTCTAAAAACCCTTGACAGCATTCTTTTAAGTGCTTTCATTCATCAGAAAGGCTTTTCAGTTCTGTTATCAGCTCTTGCTGGGACACTGAGTACAAAGGTACCAGAAACAGTCTGATACCAGCAAAAACTCTCCTAAACTTTTGGGGCAGGGGGAAAGTGTCAGAGAGCTGCTCTACAGTAAAGCAAATTCAGAATCTAATTCTAGCTGATTCAGCTAAAGAGGTAGGAGACAAAGGGACCGGGCAGGCAGTGCCTTGGTTTTATCTCACTGGTTATCAAAGCAAGAGCTGTATGCCTTCCAGAAGAGTACTGAACAATGACTATCTGCAGACTTAAATTAAATGGAAAAAAACACTACTCAGGCTACAGGAGTTAGGACTTCTCCACCTCAGTGTAGTCATTCAGCTATGACCAGCTGAAAAACTGAGTCTCAGACAGACATCACTTATCAAGCTTCATGCCCTAGTAACACATCCAAATTCCATACATCTATCTTTGGAACACAAATTTTAACTTTGCTTCTGCACATGTCCTCCTACCCCTCCAGAGTAAATTAACTGAAAACAAAAGATTTTTTTATACAGTTTTATCAGATATCAGAATCACAAGGATAATTGTGAATGTCTGATTTCCTGTGGCATTCACTACACTACCTCCAACTAGTAAAGAAACTTCACTGTGCTAGACACCACACAAAGTCACAGACGTTAGACACAAATAATGGCCTGCATGAGCAAGTATGGTTTGCACATAGATACGATTGCTTTTCCAAGGGGCCTTCAACAGGCAAAACCAGGAAAAAGTAGGAGGGAAAGGGACAGGAAAACAATGACAGCCTGGAAAAAAAAAAGGGCTCCAGCCACAGATGTCTCAACACATGGGAAGATGCAACGGTTGACAATCAGTTTCCCTTTCCAGCCAACATCTGGCACTAGAAGGTTTTCCTATTTTCTAAAAGAATCAGTAGTCAATTGGGGAAAAAGGCACTTGGGCAGCCACAACTGCCCAAGAGTTAGAAAGCACTACCAAGCACTAATACGTTCCTCTATGCAATCCACAGATTTAGCCAAGTCCATGACTCATGAAAAGGATTGCCTTGTACTTTAATAAGACACAAAAGCTCCTGCAACACACAGGTGAGCAGAGAATGAACATCTTACAAAGCTCATAATTGCTCTTTTCCATCCAAAAATTCTGCTTGTTGGCTTTTCCTCTTTCTAGGTTTAAAAAAAACCCAAAACAACAAAAACAATTCAAGAGCCTGTCTCATGAAGGTTTCTAAGCCACCTCTGTTTCCCAGTGACTCACCAGAATAGTCTCAATCTTTCAACAGACTGAAATATAAATTTTGTTGGTGAGAGAGACTTCACTCTTTATGAAGACACAGAGATATACACAACACCCATTCCAAGACTTATTAGGTTTCATTTACCTCATTTCAGATATACAGAATCATAGAATGGTTTGGGTTGCAAGGGACCTTTCAAAAATCATCTAGTCCAACCCCCCTGCCATGGGCAGGGAAATCTTTCAATAGATCAGGTTGTTCTAAGCCCAGTCCAAACTGAACATGAACACCTCTCATGATGGAGCATCCACAACTTCTCTGGGCAAGCTGCTTCACTGTCTCGCCACCCTCGTCATAAAATACATTATTCTTTATGTTCGGTCTAAATCTGCCCTCTATATCTACCCCCTATTTCTTAATTTCAAAACCAGAACTGTACCAACAAAGTCTCAATATTGATTTCAAGAGCATCCCATAGACTGATGTTGTCCATCAGCTGTTCTCCAGTGATGCAGGACGAGAAACAATCAGTTTTACTTGCAGCAGAGTAGCTTCAGGTTGGACAATTCATCCAACTATAAGACCATTTAAAGACTCTGAAAGATCAGTGAGCTTCCTTTCACTGGAACTCTTTAAGGAACAGAAACACATTTATATAGAGATCTTCTAGGAAAGCATAATCTCCCAACAAGGCAAGGAAAGGGGCTACCTGACAGCAAAGTCCCTTCTGCCTTTCTAATCTAAAGGTATTGCCATACATAGGGAAAGTTCAAGCTTAGCAAAAGGGTCTCAACTCGTACAGAATGCTTGCTGGGCCAGGAATGAAAAATCATCAACAGCAAAATACAAGACATGAACTTCACAGGACTTCACAGCAAGAGCTGAACATGTGCATTACTGAACGGAGGAGGAGGCAGGTACAAACTCAGGGTTTGAGAGATTACAGTGCATGCAAGTGAAAGTAAAAGCATGTCAGAGATCAGATTAAGATGTCATTTAACTGGTAACTATCCTTCAGGAAAGAAAGCAGAGGTAATTAAAATCAAAGTCTTGTATCCATACATCTGTTTCCATTATTTCTGCCACTTGTTTAGGTAACGGCAGGGTTAGAAATGAGTTTCCCTCAGCATGCACAGTATAAACAGGCATGCCAAGCTTTGCTTTCACAACGTGATACATTATCACAACATTGCGAATTATGCAACAAAACACTCATGAAGACATCTAATGTGCTATTAAAAAAATGTGTCAACTGGATATTTCTTCTATGCATCACAGAACCATTCATTTAGTATTTTCAAAACTGTTTGATTTTCAGTCTAAACAGAGCATTAGAATAGCAAGAAAAACAGGTAATGGCATATCTTGAGAAAGTCAAGACTAAAATTCAATCAGAAAATCCAGAAAAGGGTAATCACCCTAGTGGGGAAAAAAACACAGACATCAGTTATTTCTACATTCCCAAACTCACCCGAAGAACTCTTAAAGCATGTCCAGTACCCTGAGCACTGAAACGCAGCACTTTTCAGCAAGAACAGATATTTACTAGACCTCACTAACCATTTAAAGGAGGGAACGCAAGTCTGGTACCATTCTGTTGCTAGAGCTCTGAAGCCTTTAATTTGTATGATAATAAAGTCTGCACTGCACTAGCCCATATTTAAACATCCTCAGTAGAGAATACCAGTCACCCCATGGTTGTGACTTCAGTTCGTAGTACAGAAAGGACCTGTGAAAACTCAACCCCCTTTGTTGCTGAACAGCATCCTGGCTCACAACACAACTGGGGGCCTCCTTGCTAAGTCAACAGGGACCACGTCACATCTGTACCATGCACAGCCCAGTTTCAGAGTTTGTAAGATGAAGAAACTCGGCTCCAAAGCAACCACTTCATGGTTTAAACCCAAGATTGGGTAATTAGCAAACAAAAGTTATACTCATACTGTGAGAAAATACATCATGCATAAACATACAGTCTCTCCCTCTCTAAACACAGGAAGTTATTCACAAGAGGGAGCAGGGAGGAAAAAACAACTACTTCCACAGCTTCTAGAGACCTTTTATCCCATGCTACTTTAGAAAAGTTTGACATTAAGTAGTCTTCCAGAGGAAGCATTTAGTTCCACATTCTTCCCTGCAGGTCTAAACAAGTTTGCGAGCCTGAATAGCAGATTTCTCCTCAGAGACTCATCAATACCACCTTTCATCCACTCAATCATTAAGTGGTCACTGTGCAGACTCGGCAGCTATTTCCTAAACCCACAACATTTCAGCTGGATCAAAATGAAGGCGGTACTCATTCAAGTTAATGCCTACACAGGACAGCCTCAAGCCAACAGCCCTGTGGTGGTAACACCACCAGCACCACTGGGGTCTCATGACTTCTTCCCAAGCAAAGAGAAACCTTCTTTTCTGAGCATTCATTGCTTGATTTCAACACAATCTTCATCACACAAGTAGTCAAAACAATCTCCATGATACAAGAAGTGGCAGTATCTATTGTCAAAGTACTGGCGAGCATCTGAGTTGACCACAGAAGTACCTCACTGGACAAAAGGCAGCAGTCAGGTAGCAAAGTTTTTAGAGCTTTATGAACTTTGGCTCTTGCCAGACAGTAAAGTGCAACTATGCTTGTCACAGGCTACTTTCCCTCCATTTCACTCATGAGAAGAAAAACAATCATTATTAAGCTCCAAGTAAGTTAGACACTTGCTTTGCTCATGGACAGTGAGCAACCATGAGCTTTGCTCATGGATGATTTTGTTAGGAGGCAACTCATCACAAACAAAGCTTTATTAACAGAAAAAACCCAGATTAAGCCACAAAGGGCTTCAGAGACACTAACAAACACACACGACTTACGTGGCAAAAAAACCCAAACAACCCCAAACCATCATGCTTGGGTGGGAAGCACGGTAGCAGTTTACCTGAAAGGCAAAAAGGGGAACAAATCCAAACCTTTTTGTACCCTGAACCAAATGTCTGTAGTTACACGCTCACCACTGACATTGAGCACACCAACACAAGTTCATTCCTGCAAGTGTTCTTTTTAAAAATTAGGTAATTTATTACTTTTTTTAAAAAAAAAAGGTAATTTATTAGCCAATGTTTGCACACCAGCTAGCACCCTAGAATTAAGATGAACTACACAGCACTCATGGTTGTTGACCAGAAGAGTGAAAAATACAGAACTCGCACAGCCTCATGAGGCAGACTGACAAATTCTTCATGATCTACCAGCCTGTGGGTAAGATGCTACAGTCAGACTTCTCCACTAAGAAACTGAGATGTCCTGAAATATCAGTTACAGAAGAGGAGTTCAAGACACTTGTGTTGAGAATTGAGCAGCTACTTGTAGAACAGTGCCTGCAGAACACTGTGTTATCACAGTGAGGGAACACCAATACGTCTTAAGCAGCAGCAAAGTGGTACGTGTGGATAGAAACATGTATTATACTGGGAACTTAAAAACCACCCCCTCATTAATTCCATGCTCTAGATGCACTCAATTTCTTCTTGTGCTAGGGGAAAGAAGTGACTGAACCTGCAGCCATAGCTTGCCCTTCTGTAAAATGGGAGCCATTCTTTGGAGCTAAGTCACACACTGAGCACTTTGAAGATGAAAGCTGCTATGGTCTTAACCACAAAGCTACCAGACATTTTGTCTCCCATCCTTCCAAACATCTCAGCATTCAAGCTATCTCACAGCCCAGGAGGAAGGAGTCAATCAACATCCTTAAAGGTCAAAACAGATGCCAGTGAACAGGGCAGTATTCAGCACCTTACAGCATCAAGGCAGGCATAATTTTGAACTGGAAAACATACACCTGAAGAAGAAAATGTACTTCCATAGTAGCCTCTTTGTGGTACTAACTTGAGTTAGTAACCCCTCCATACCCACCCTTTGTGTGCTCTGAAGTAGACCTTTCTGGAGACAGTTCCTATTCTGCACTCTGCTACTCTTTCCACTCATCTTCAAGACCACACTGTCTCCAGGTAGACCATGAACCTTAAAGATGTTTTTCTGAAGCTGAACACACCTAGGCTGTTAAGCAGAAGATGCTATTTACACAGGAATACCCCATCAACTGTAGCAACTTCTGTACTTTGAAAAAAAAAAATAGCAAAAAATTTGGGTTTTTTAGGTGTTTTATATCAAAGATTTTGGTACAGCTCGTGCACACTCAGAACTGAGGAAGCAGCAAACTCTTTAGAATATCACCCTATGTTAGGTATTAACCAGCGCTGAGCCTGTAATTACACAGACTTCTTGTCCTCCAACATTTGTTCAGTCAATTGTGTTTCACGCAGCGCTGCACAACTCCTTCCACACTTACAACCTCCCAAACCCTATTACACAGCCCTTGGCGTCCTGCCAGATCCAAAAGGAGTCCTCTTACAAGACACTAAAAATCCTTGCCCTGGGTATGCCACAGAACACACCAGCCTCGCACACACTTGCACAGCAAACGCTCAGCAGCTGTATGAATGGTTGACACTCACACAAGAGTATTTGGATCAAGAAAGAATGTGTCACTAAAAAATAAACCATTTGTGAGTAAGTGTGTTCCCAGCTATGCCCTGTTGCGTGAACCCCAGTATTTAAACAGGCACGCAGTGGCTCTCTCCCTGCAGCATCATTCAGCCTTTGCCGCAGGACAATCCCTCCCCCCCCGAGATGTTTACAGGAAGATACCCCAGCTGTTTAGAAAAAGCAAGGAATTTCAGTGTATGCAAATCAACCATTTGGGCAAGCAGGTTTTGGGAGGCAGCAGGGGTAAGAAATCAGTGCAACCAGCTAAGTCCAAAATGCCTCAGTATAGAGCCTGTAAGAAAAAAAAATGGGAAGAAAAGCTGCACAGAACAGAAATTAACTCATTTCACACCTTTTTGAGGAAGGGGAAGAAACATCTATTTGCTAGGTTTGGAATGAATCATTTGCCCCAAGGACTGTCGTGCAAGGAACATGCCAGTACCAACACAGCACGCGTGGGAAAGGGAGGACAGAGATGCCCTTCCCTCTCCAAGCTTGTACCTGCCTACTGCACATGAAACATTTGGTTTTCCTTGAAATAGTTATCCTTAACAGCTGGATTGCAACTAGATCTTAAAATCACTGAACTGAACATTCCTAATCTCCACAGAGACCCCAGGCTTCAAGTAAAGCACAGCTGCAGAAGAGCTGTCGTATTATGACATGTCAGGGTAAAACAAAATTGCCCAGATTCTCTCATACACGCGTGCTGCCCCTTGGATTAACACAAATGCAGAGGCCCTGCAGCTGTACTTGCTGTAGTAACCATCTCAGCATTTCTATTTATTCTAACAATATTTTTTGTCCACTCACTTTATATTAGTTCTGTAAATAGCACAAGGCCACCCCTCACAAGCAAATCAGGCCTATTTAACAAATGGCTCTTAATCCTGAACATGACCACCGTTGGCTCCATCCTCCACAAAAAGCCAGATTAAAATGCTGCTTTTCACTGGTCACTTCCTAACAGGAGATAAGAGGCTGCAAAAACATAGATGTTTCTCATGCCCATACATTCATGTCTTTCTCTTCTGCTTTGACCAAGAGCTTCGCATGGCTGAAGGCAAAGGTGCACCACCTTCTTGTCCAAGGGTCCCAGCAGCAGCGATGGAGTGAAGGAAGGGTTCACCTCCTTCATAGTATTAAAGTAGAGGTTACTGCCAAAAGCAGAAGGTTGATTTTATTGAGTTTTCAGCTAAACAACTATAAATAAAGCACATACACTTGAAGTTAAATAATTTCTAAAATTTCACTCCTCCTTTGGGAGCCTTCTTTTTCTTCACCAACAGGACGATGTTTGTAGTCCCCCTCATACCTGCATATCCCTCACACACAGGGAGATGAGTGAGACCAATTGGTAATCTGCACTTGACCCATAAAAATTGAGTAAATCCTCCCACTTGGTATAAATGAAGTCACAGACAACCTGTGTTGGTTCAACTGCTCTTTACTCATCTTCCTCCCATGCCCACCCCAAAGATGTTGGGTGCCGTACACACACAGCAAGCGCTTGCCCTGCCAAAACATATGCTGACAGTAGAGGCAAGACAAATAAAGAATGTGCAAAAAGGAAAAGAACTGGAAACAAGCAAGTGATGAGCTACAAATACTGCCAATTTCAATGTTTTCAGACATGTTTTCTTGTTTTCATTTTTCCTTCAAGACAGCAGAGAACAATGTGATTAAGAGGAATGCGAAATCAAGGCTCGGAAGGAAAAGCAGCATTAAAGAGAATCTGCTCTGCATGAGAAGACAAGATCTTTTGAAACCCACCCACAACAGGCTCTCCCAAAAATTATCTGCACTGATTTGCTTCGCATTACAAGAAATATTGAAATTAACAGCACATTACAGCATCTCATTTTTCAATTGCCAGAAACGAGTTGCAAACCATTCAGATCAAATACTCCCTTCCCAAGGGGAGTTACAGAAAGTACGCCGTGTTCAAAGGCAAACCGCACAGCGCTCGAATGCAGCACACAAAACTACTCCTCCGAGGGGACATAGATGGTTTATATTTTCTTTTATAAACGCTGATTGCTTTGAAAAAGATCTTGCGTAAGAGTATAGCAAATTATAAAGTGCCTCGTGCTCAGTGATGTATCGCAGGAAACACCAGGGCTGTGACAATGGACCAGAACTTAAGGATGGGATGGGCAGACTTTTTCCCACTTTTACGATTCTTTAATCTGATCCTGAAACCTCAATGCAACAAAGCCGAATCCTGGAGCACAACAGCCAAGTACAGTTCCCGTTGTGGACTTCCCACAAACAACCCTGACGCCATGTACACCACTTACTACCATGCAAAATAAGGGTCACATTTGATGAGAAGACATTGACTTCTCTTGACAGGAGACAGAAGTTCTAGATGTACATTAAAGTGCTGTATAAATGGGATGTTTATTATCAATTCTTATATTTAACTCTATGACATCATTTATCTAAATCACTTAGCTTTACACCAAATTATTTTGGAGCTTGTTTTGTTGAGTATTAATCTCAAAATTATTCTTGGTAGAGGATGGAGAGAAATTTGGGGTTTCTAGAGAAAATATTAAAGGCAGTTCAAGAGAACTCAGCCAGCAAAAGATAATCTTGCAATCACAGAACGTGATGTGTTAGTCACACTGGCATGTATTGCCCTCATTAAGTTTCAAAGAGACAAATGAAAACAATCACATCACTCAGGATCATAATTTCAGTTTCTGTAACCTTGCTGAGATCAAGGAGAGCTCAAAATTAACAACAAGTACACCTGAGCTAGTTCTGTGTTAGTGTGAACAAAGAGAAAAATCAGTCCACATGTGCCTCATCACCTCGCTGCAGCACCCATCTGCATCCACTGGCAAGACTTCAGAGCAATTATAACACACGGCTGATTAACCCTACCACCTTTACAACTAAGTTTAAGGCAGAGCAATACTTATGATAAGAAGAACCTGCAAATTATTTAATTAAAAAAAAAAAGGCGGATGCTGCAGCAAATCCCTCAGCACTGCAGGGCATGTGGGGCCTGGATCCCAGCCTGCGATGAGAAATAGGCACAGCGAGTGCACTTGGGTATGCGTGGGCAGACCCCTACGCAATGTCTCCAAGATTCTGCCAGAAGCCTGCCCACATAGACCCGAGTACGTGAAACAGCACTTGAAATGCTAATTTTCACTTTACTACTGAAGGCACGATGAGTTGGAACGTTCTGGTTAGCTGTCAAAAATAGCTACTGCTACTTAAAACTGTCACAATCCTTTGTGCACGATTCACAATGAATCCTAGTGCAGCTCGTCAGCAGTATGGCATCAGCTGCACCAAAATGAGCTACAGGTAAAGATTATTTGTTCTATTCATGCTAAATAACTGGCAGATTTTTTTACCTGTAACAACCACCATACTGCTATAAAGATCTGCTGCAATTCCTCCCAAACCTCCCCCCCCAGTTACTGCAGTTCACAAAACAGGTTCCACTACTATGGTGGATTAAGAAAAAAATATTCACACCTGTGCCCATCTCCATAAGCTCATGTCAACATGTTTCTGGTGAGCAGCATTCCCATGCAAGGAACAATGTGCAAGGGGGGGGGAGGTATCCACATAGCAAAGGCCCGTTTGCTTTAGAGCAAGAAAAATCAGATACATCACTTATGGGAAGGAGCAGAGAACGAACACACCGGGCACCCCTCTGCTGAAACCCAGACCCACACCTCATCGGGAACAGAGCATCTCCTGCGTGTGCCCTGCACAGCCCACCACAGCGACTCCGGAATTTGTGACCATTTCCTGCTTTTCTGTGGGGGGGTGTTGGTTTATTCTAAAGTGCAGCCGTTATTAAAGATACCGGGGGGCTGAGAGCCCTAGGAACGGCACTGCCAGGACTGCAGCATTGTCTTGACAGCCACACACGCTCCCCCTCCCCTCCGCAATCTGCCTGCTCCTGGCGAGCCAGGCTGGTAATTAACCGCCTCCCAAGACCTGGTGAGAGGGAAGTGCCTATGACCCACTGCCAAAAAAATAACTTCTAGGGCAGGCAGCACCCCCAAAACCACACGAGGAGCCATCCCCCTCTGCCAGGCTCGCTCTTGGATCAGATCCCGTCCTCCTGCACCCACCTTCTCCCGCGGCCCCCCCGCGCCCCAGCCCCGCACCCACCGCCATCCCCTGCCCTGCCGGGGGGCAGCGCAGCACACGCGGTCGCTGCCTTTAAACCCCGGCGGTGCCCCCGTTATCTGCCGCGCCCCCAGCATCTCCCGGCCCCGCAGCCTGCCCAGGGGCGCGGGAGGAGGACGGGCTGCCCTTGGCCGGGGAACGCTGCGGTGTCCTGCAGCAGGGCCCCGCTCCCCCAGCCCCGGGGCTCGGGAGGCACGGCGGGCAGCACACGGCAGCGCTCCGGCGCTGTTTATTTCCACGGGCAAAGGGCGGGAGGCATCCGCTCGCCCGCAGAGAGCCCCGCAGATGTGCCCTTGGCTGCCAAGGGTAGGTCAGGGGCACCTCCCTGCAGGGGACCCCCTGGCAGAGGGGTCGGCGCACCCGGGGTTCCCGGTGGCCGGCAGGAGAGACCCGGCAACTCGGGACCTTCGCGGTCGTGCCCGGAGAGAAGCGAATGCCCCGCATGAGCGTACGCAGCACGGGAATAACCGACCGAGCAGCGATTTCCACCCAGGCACGCATCAACTTCTGGGCATCTCCAGGCTGAGCTCTTCCCCACGGCTCAGGAACCCGCACCGCG
>VZRW01011179.1:300886-336295 GCA_013398125.1 Aegotheles bennettii | reverse complement strand
GCGCGGCCGCTGATTGGCCCCGCGCCGCCGGTGGGCGCCCGAGCGGAGGGTTCGCGTCCCGCTGCCGGCAGGGCAGGCCCCGCCCGCAGGGTTCAGCCCTCGGCCCAGGGGCCGTTTTCTTGGTGGCGTTCACCGAGAGTGCCCAAATACGGCCGTTTCTGGTGAAAAACAGCTGCCTCGGCACACCGCGTTAGAGCACCGGGCAGCGAAGGGCACGGCCCCGGCGTCGCACGGCGACAGCGGCTGCGGTCACACCGCGTGTGGGGCCGCCCCCCCGCGCCGTGCCAGTACGCGGAGTGCTGGGGCGGGTCTGGGCAATCCCGTGTCACACGGTACCGAGTGATGCCGAGCGGGGTTCGGGGTGGCCTCAGGGATGTCTGTCAGTACGTACAGGGTGATGTCAGGAGGATGGAGCCAGGCTCGGTGATGGCCAGTGAGAGGACAAGGGGGAACGGGTGCAAGCTGGAACACAGGAGGTTCCGGGTGAACTTCTTTACTGTGCGAGTGACGGAGCACTGGAACAGGCTGCCCAGAGAGGTTGTTGGAGTCTCCTTCGCTGGAGACATTCAAACCCCGCCTGGATGCGTTCCTGTGTGCCCTGCTCTAGGTGACCCTGCTCTGGCAGGGGGTTGGACTGGATGATCGTTCGAGGTCCCTTCCAACATTCTGTGATTACCCACACACAGGGGCTGTGGCTCACGTCCTGCAGGCACTCGGGCGCCCACCCATCCTGGGCAGTGAGCACCGAGGGTCCCACAGCTCCCCTTCTCACCTGCTTTGGGGTGCTGGGGCCCAGAGACCCTGCTGTTGCTCACCCCAGGGGAGCTGCGCTCCTGGGCAAACAGGCGGCACCACCACACGGCTTGATGAGAACCAGACACAGGACCAGGAGAAGGGAAATATGGAAGGATTATTAAGAGTTATTAAAATGTATCTTGCAAACCCTGCTTGAGAAGAGCCAGTGTGCACACCATCATGCTTTGCTCCGTTCCCACCAGTACCTGGGTACACGTGTGATGGATGACCCTGGAGGTCCCTTCCAACCATAATGATTCTATGATTCTCTGTGTTAATGCAGCACTGGAGGACAAGGCTGGAGAGGTGCCCTGCCTCCAGCGGCTTCACAGAATCACAGAACAGCTGGGGTTGGAAGCGACTTTAAAGGTCATCTAGTGCAGCCCCCCTGCCATGGGCAGGGACATCCTCCACTAGACCAGGTTGGCCCCCACCCAGGTCTGACCAAGCAATTCATTTCATGGCTCTGTGGACCCTTTCTCCCAAAGACGAGCCCAGCGAGTGTCCCCAGCGGCGTGTGATCGCGACACCTGCTCCTCACACGCAGAGCTCCAGGTGCTGTCACACAGCCAGCGTGACAGCGTTCCCCTGGGACAGAGTCAGTGCCCTACTTTGCTTTCTTCAGCTGCTCCATTTCTGGGATGATCCCTGTTCTAGCACAAGTAATATTTTGACTAACCTCCTTTCTGGGAATGAGAATCTCCAGTGAAAAAGGCTATGCAGGAGTGAAGGTTGCAGAAGGCGTGATGCTCGTGGGACAGGGGGGAGAAACATCTTCTGTGATGAAAAGGTCGTTGTTTAAGGACTGCCTTGATGCTTTAGTTAATGCATCAGGGCTGTCTGCTCTGTACTGCAACAGGTCTTCATACAGTGATGAAACAGCGTGCAGGTATACAATGGAAACACGAAGTAAGCATTTCGAGCCTCGATAAATTATAACAAGAAAATTAGGCATACAATGTAAGAGAATGTTTTTTACCTTGTAAATTTGAAAGGAGAAACTGTGCACGTCGCTGGTTATGACTTGCTGAACCACCATAACTCGAATGTACCAGTCACAACCTAAAGAGACCTTATCAAAACTGTCCAGGTGGAATATTTTTCTACCAGAAGGTGCTAGGTTGTGAAAAATGGAGACGTGATGATTTCAAAACATGGAGACGTGATGATTTCAAAGAATGGAGACGTGATGATTTCAAC
Organism: Aegotheles bennettii; assembly: GCA_013398125.1. Classification (NCBI taxonomy): domain Eukaryota; kingdom Metazoa; phylum Chordata; class Aves; order Caprimulgiformes; family Aegothelidae; genus Aegotheles; species Aegotheles bennettii. The sequence continues at coordinate 334,300 of VZRW01011179.1, read as the reverse complement.
AAACTTCATATTCGTAGGACAAAAACCCCATAATTCAACATTGCAAACAGAAATGTATTTCTTCATTTCAGCATTTTTTATTTCAGAACTTATTTTGTTAAATTTTTGTTGCACAGATAACTTAGAATAAAGTTTGTGTTAATTTAATATTTAAAAATTTTTGCTCATTTAGAAGATAACGCAGCTAAAAATAAATCAAGGACATATGACCTAAAGCCATCAAAACAGGATCTTGATGACTGAAACTTTTTTTCTTTTGCATTGAAGGAAATTTCAGATTTTTATTTTTTTCTGCCTTTTAGTGACTTTTAATGATGGAATTTTCGGCAGGATGACAATTCAGCTTCAACTAGCTGTAGAGTGAGAGTGAACATTTTTCTTTAAAGACCTGAGTCCAAATGGTTGTTTAAAGTGCGAGTAAAAAGTAGTCTGGTGATGCTGCGGTAATGTCGGGTTACCATCTGTCACGTTATTTCTGGGATCTGCTTGATTGATTCCCAGCAAATCACTTCCTGCAAGCATTATTTGCAAAACTTTGTCATGGGCAAAGGCTATTTCTGTGTTTGTGAGCCATTGTTGCTGGGGAGCGTTTCATTACTAGGTGATGACATTCTGTAAAATATCCTGGTGCATAGGCAAATGCCAGCACCACTTCTTGATGATGGGATGGCTGAGTGCGTCTTACCCGGCAACCCCAACAGATGTCAACCTTAAAATTTGTCAGTGGTGCAATATTAGCCCATGTTCTGACATCCTTCAACACATCGGGTGCCCCGCTGACAAGGAGCCTATTCCACTGAAACCACAAGACAGCTGACAATTAAGAAGGAATTTCTCCAGAGATAGCTGGGCAGGTTAAGCAATGACTTGGTCGCTTTGCCTGGCCTGGATTGTTCCTGCTGCTCCTCCCATGCTGAGCACCAAGGCACAAAGTACAGCTGGAGCGATCCAGCGTACAAATCCGTGAGGGTCAGGAGTCCGCAGCCAGCTCCCCGGTCTGCCAGCGGGCTTGCCTTATGACCAGAACATATCCATTCACATTCCCGTGCCTTGCTTTCTCCTGTAAAATGGAAATCCCGATTTTTAAAAGCATTTTGAGTGTTTTGGCACCAAGCACGAGTGTGAAATGTCATTGCAACCAGGACAAATACAAACTCTGTCAGCGTGCTGTAAACCGTTACGCTGTTGTGCTTGTTCGGGGGCTGATCTTACAAAGATTTAAGCCCACTTATGTATGTGAGTAGCCCCGTGGAAGAGTAGATTACACATGCACTCCAGTGTTATCAGATTGAAGTCATACAACAACAATCACAAAAGGTACTTAATCACCTTTAAATTACAGTGTTCCTAATTTAGCTAATGTTATTCCCCAAGGAAAAATTGCCTCATCTAGCATACAATCAAGAAAGAATCAAGGGCTGTTCCACTGTTCCTTCAAGTGGTTGACAGTTCAAAAAGAGATACGATTTTTTAAAAATAGGTTGCTAAAGGCTGAATTATTTAATTGAATTATCTCTCTAAGAAATTGATGCAAATTAATATTATAATACTTCATTATATTGCCACAGAATCTTTCATCCTCAAGCCTTCATAAAATATATTATTAAACTTGAAAAACAAATTGCACTTCTTTCTTTTTTTTTTATAATAAAACCAGCATTCTGTCCCTCTTTGAGGCTTTCTAGTAATGATTTATATTTTGAAGGATGACAGTGTTTTTATAGATCGAGAAGAAAGAGCCACAGAGCTTCCAAGAGATGGAGACTCTGATGTGATTTCCTTCAAGGTGCTCACCAGGTACAGTCCTGCTCTGTCCATAAAAGCAGATGAGCTCACTTTACAGTGCCTAATTGGATGGAAAGTGAAGATAGCAGGCAACACAACCAGGAAAATGACAAAAGCAATTGATGAAAAATGGAGCAAACCCAACAGAATTCCATGTGAGCCAGCATTATAAATATTAAATAGTGACCCCTCCTTGTCACTAGTGAAAAATCTGTATTATATCTAAAGAGGCTTAATTATTCACTGGTCGTACATGGAGGTGGAAATCTCTGAGATCTGGTGAGGGAGAATTCACTTCTTTTCGGGAGCAGGCATTTACAGTCACTGGTTTCAGAACATGAGAAATAGCAATGTTGTGTTTATCCAGCTTTATTCAGGTTATTTTTGGTTTTGTCCCAAATTTGTAATTTGTCCCAAATTGTTTTTAAATTACCCAGTAGCATTGCTGTAGTGGGGGTACCCCTGCAATTGTTTCTGTTTGCTGGCAAAATAACAGCTGCTATTGCTTTACAAGGATTGATTTCCATAGAACAGCTCCATCTAAAGCCTACCTACAGGCAACAACTCTGCAGCAAAATATCAATGCGGTCTCATTTTCAGCTGTAAGCTTCTCTCAAAAGAAAAAAAACACACTTTTTCAGCAAAGCCCAACACAGGCTGACATTCATTCAGAGCACATAGAGGACGAGATGCATTTTAAGGGACTATATTAGTCTTCCGCTCTCCCCACCCCCAGGAAAAAGGTCATTCCCACAGCTATCTCTGTGCACAAGGCACAGAAGTTGAGAATCAGGGCTTGTGCATTATCAAGGGCTTTACAGACAGGCCACATTTTTTGGCAGCGGGAATGTGAAATGTTCTGGTGCACGTTTGTCACTTTAGGCTGGTAGGTTCAGAAAAGGCGCTCCAGGTCTATCACCTCCTTCCAAGCAATGCTCCTGTCATTGCTCTTAAAACTCTTGCCCGATGAGCCTCAATCAATGGCCAGTGGGGTTCCCATGGCCAAGGTTACCCGGGCACTTTCATTCTGTGCAAGTCCACAGTAGCACCAATAGCATATTTCCATGCTCGCCACTCAGCTGTGGCCTCCTTCCTATGCTGTCCCATGCCACCGGCACCAGAGCTCAAGCTGCTGTATGATGGGTCACCCAGGGACCTGATTTGGCTGAAAACTAACCCTACAAAGAAAGATTATTTTAGCCCAGAAAAAGACCCTGCCTTTTTGTGTTTCAAAATGGAGGGGCAGCCTGTATAACCGTCCCCATGCTCGTTCCCCATCAGAAACCTTCTTGTTTCTCATCTACATCCAACACAGGTTTAAATATCTAGAACCATTGATCTGAACGCTCTTTCAAACTGGCTTCACGATTTTATATCAAGTTCTGGAGTGGACACATTCAGTCCAAAAAACGGGCCTCACTTTCACATTTTAAAGCTGTTTAGCTGATGCACCTTAAAGTCACGCCCTAAATGAATTTGGATAAAATTTCCCGCGGGCACCTGTGTAGACAAGCAGAAAGTGAAAAAAATCAGGTTATACTTGCAGCTATATACATGCTTATTCACTCCGAAGAAGTAAAGCCTATAATAGGTGTCACTTTTACAAATAGTTCGTGTCCTCTTCTTCAAAGCAACATCAGCTCTGACTTCAATGTAATTACACATATATATCAAAGTTGCCTATTGGGCTGTATCTCCAGCATGTATATTAGCCCAAGCTTTTGTCAGCCATTTCTCCCTTTAGGTGTGATATAAAATGAATTTGAATTCTTCTGTACTTCCCATTAAACAACAGTTTTCAGTAGGTCACTATTCCTGAAATCTCTGAGATCCATATTTATTGGTATGCATAGAACTCAGCATGTTGAACCACCCCAGGACATGGTCACATGAAACATAATGCAACACTTTCTCCTATAAAAGAAAACATTATTTTTTGTCAGTCCATAAATCCAGCTTTTAAAACAAGCATTACATTCACAAAGAAAGGTTTTAGAAAAAAAATAAAACTTACTTCAATGGGCAGACTTCCAACTGTGTAAGCATGGAATAGTCAGGCACCTTTTTTCTCTATTCTATAGTTATGTTTAGCTTTTGAAATTCTAATGAAAACTGCTTGAATGTGAATCCTGTTTTCCAGACCTAGACACCTGGGATGTCAATAAGGAGAAATTGATAGGTAGAGGTTTCTGCTATGAGGCCAAGTCAGAGCTGTGCTGCAAATTCCATGGCCAGAAAGCATTATGGGGAGATTGGGTCATGCAGAGAGCCTGCTAGTGCACAGTTTCTTTAAAAAAAAAAAAAAAAAATAGAAACAGAAGAATTAGAAACAAGAGGAGCCCTTCTGATGAAGCAAAGATGGACAAAAAGAAAAACCTCGTCTGCTGATCCAAATAACACAGGCAGACTAGCACTTGCTGGAATTTGGGACTAAAACCAAAGAGAGCTGACATGAGGACATGCTGCAGGGAGGGACAAGCACAGCGATGAATGGTGCCATTGTGTGACTATTTTAATTAATTTTTGTAATGAAGCCAAAGCTCTAATTTACCACATCCCAAAAGTAAATAGAAAAGGTTGTGACCTTAATTTCAGAGGTGGGGAAGGAAAACCTAATTGCTAAGTAGTCAGCTGTCACTCATTACTGCAATCGGATAGATACATTTGGTGTGTTACTATGAATAATCCAGATTCAACAGTCAAAATAGGGGGTAATGACAGTTTTGTTCTCTCCCCTTCATCTTCTTTCCAAGTCTTTGATTAGTAACATTTTGTACCAGTTTCATCACGTGAACTGCAATACTCCCAACTCCACAAGGCTCTGAATAAACCTGTCTGAGCCACAAAATAGCCTTTTTTTTTTTTTTGTCTTCTCAGTACACAGATGTGTGCCACTTTAGGAGGATGCAAAACATACAGAGGTTACAGGAGGTCTCTCCTGCCTTCTTGCTTTCTGCTGTCCCCAGTGAGTATGTTACTACACAGGAGCTAGTGATGGAAAGACAGTTTTTCGATGTAAAGTGTCTGTAAGCTGAAAGGTGCAAAAGCCACATCTGTTTCTATCCACGGCCACTAAATACAATAAATGTGCATTATATACTGTTCAAAACATCTCTCTATTTACACCACTCAGGCTGTGCACAACCATCCCTGCACTTAACTTATGGGGCCATTTCTGTGGGCCAAGGGAAAGATGCATGGGCAGATCTGATACTGATGCAAACTCCTTATGTCTTATCAGATGCTGTAAGTTTATATGTACCCACATAAAAAAGAGTACAAAATTGTGCACTCACTAAATTGTTTCCTACTCTGAATCCTTTTGTTCTTTGCCCTGTAATGCCAGTTAGAAGAGGAAGTTATACAGCAACAGAACATGGAAGATTTAAGTAGAAATGTTCATAATAAAAAATGCTGTTCTAGCAAATTCTGCTACAGCAGAAACAAATGAGTGATCTGCATTAGGCTGACTACTTCAGACAAAGCGTACCGGTATTAGGGTGAATATTATTTGATTAACACCTATAATGTGGTAGCTATCATCCAAAATACAAATAACATAGTTCCTGCCCCCAAATCCTTGTGTTAATAGCCACCCTCCTTTCTCAGCATATGCTGAAGCAGCTGCCTTTATTCTAGAAACATGAGCATTTCTTCTGGCACTGTCCTTTTCTCACTATTCCTACTCAAAATCCCAAATTGCAGGTTACAATCTATAGTATGCCTTTAAATTGTCAGTATTAGCAGGTTAGCTAGCTGGTTAGCATCACAGTTTAACAGTTTATGTCCTAAGCACAAAATTAGATGTATTCTTCTGCTAGGAATCAAGATCATCAGGAAAATTCACCTGATGCTGTCAACAACTGAAAATAAACCTCATGACTGTCATTGTTTGAAGGACATGTTTTAACAAAACAAAAATTAGCAGAAATCCTGGTGGCCCATGCTACCTGACAGGATGATCTAATGGTGTCTTTTGACTTTGAACGTTACGGCTGCATGAATCAACCTCTAAAGAAGATGCACAAATCTTGAGAGACAGCTGCCAGTCTTACTGATGCTCAGGGATGATATACAAGGAAAGCACTGATCTCTTCATGCTCTTGTCCCAGTGGGACAAGAGGGTTGAGGAACAGTGGCAGGAGGGAGAAAGTTCCCGTGATATATGATCCATGCGTGGCCAATGGACAATGTGCTATTTCTCTTCTGAGGACACTTTAGGTAATATCTTTCATTAGGCCAAGTAGGGTGTTTGGAAAAAGTAGACAAGTATTTGTGTGCACAAGCCTTCAGTAAAACCTGTGTGAAAAACAACAAACTTCAAAGCTAAGTGAAGACCTTTAAAATACAATTATTATTTTTTTTCTGGGTAAAATTTAATGTTGCTCTCATGTGTGAGAAAGCACAGCATCATTTTTTAGATGAGAGCTTCCACATCTGTTTTGTTTTTAAGGCTGAAAAAGCCCTCCCTGGATATCTGGGTACTTGGTTGACATCCACATCTTTTGGCCTTTTGTATCTGAATCCCATGGCAACACTGATTTCCCAGCCCGTGCTCTGCCGAGCAGGGATGGGTGAGCAGGGCCGATGGGCATTAGTTCCAGCTGACGGAGGCTGCAGTGTGGGGTCCCCTCCCGCCAACACTGCTTGAAAGGGGGAGCAGATTTTCCACCCTTCAGTTGCAAAAAGAGCGCTTGGCTCTACCATCAAGGCTGGCCTTGGGCTCTGTAGATCTCAGTCATCTGCGAAGAATTGCTGCACGCTGACCTAGATACTCCGTCAGCTCTGCTGCAGCGCTGGCTCAGTGACGAGGCTGCCATTTCCTTGGTCTCTGCTCTGCCCTATATCGTGCCTTGGAGATAGGAAAAAAAATAAAAATGAGGGACAAATTAATGCTAATCGGAATAGCAATTTCCTCTGATGATTTTTCTGGAAAACAGAGTTTCCCAGGGAAATCTGTTGCCTTAATCTTTCCCTAGTTCTCCCCTTCCCTGCCATCTCATTATGTTGCTTGATCTCAGAAATCCTGCCATGTTTCAAACATACATTGCCCTCAAGAGAAGAGAAATGTGCCACCTCCATTCCCTCCTTTCCTTTCATCCCCACCCTGTCCTCCATAGTACATCAACAGAGTGGGGAGGACAATTTATTAGATAAAAAGGGGGGCCCAGGGTGATGGTAAGCCTGGACCTCTGACAGATGCTGTCTGAGATGTCTGCTTTGCACTCCATGGTGTGTTATTAACAGGGCACTCAGTCCACCTCGAGGAGTATAGTTGGTAATATGAAAGTCTTTGTAGCTGCTGATTTGTATGAGATAGGAAATGAAAAAAAAACCAACAAAAACCAAACCCTGAATTGCCTCTAAAATTTCACAAGAATCAAATTAGATTGGCAAATCTAATTTTTCCTCTAAAAAATTAACAACTGTAAAGGTATGTCTGGGATTGCCAGTGAAAGGGAATGTTCGTCTTTGTGGTCTTGCTGTAGAGGGCCACAGGGACAACACCAGCAGAGCATCCCAGAAGGCAAACTGTTCCTCCATGTTTGCTTCATGTGACAGTGTTAGGCCTTGAGAAGATGCAGCACCCTGCAGCACGACAAAGCACAGTCCTGCGCTGCCTTGCCTTCCTCGGTAGTTCAAGGAGAAAAGCTGCCTGGACCTGCAAAACCCTTGGTTGAACATGGTGCACTACAGTCTGCTCTGAATAAAATCACAGAATCACTTGGGTTGGAAGGGACCGTAAAGGTCATCTAGTTCCAACTCCTCTGCCATGGGCAGGGACATCCCTCACTAGACCAAGTTGCTCAGGACCCTATCTAACCTGGCCTTGAACGTCTCCTGGGCTGGGGAACCCACCACCTCTCTGGGCAACCTGTTCCAGTGTTTTACCACCCTCATGGTGAAAAGCAATCCCTGCCCGCCCTTCTGCTCTGAACCATGTGGAGCCACAGGTCGGTTCTCTGCTCCTTCATGCTGCTTTCACACAGCCTGAAGTGAATCATTTGTATTAAAATGCTTGAACCCTGTCCCTTGGCTTCCTATCTCCATTACAAGGCTGCTGCAGCCTCGGAGGGACTGGCCACCCCTGTGCACTGCACCAGGGGGTGCATGGTGGCATGGTGCATGGCAGAGGCCATGGTGGCCTCTGTCTAGTGGGATGGAGGATGCGGTTTCGGCTTGGCGTTCAGTGGGACCGAGCAGAGTCCCACCAGTCATTCAGCCATGTATGACAGCAGGAAAGAACGATACTGACAGATTTTCTTGCAGGTTGTTCAGATGAGTGGGAAGAAAATACTGTGAGGCAGAGCAATAAAATTCATAATTCAGTCAGTGGGATTTGCAGAGCAAGGTGAATAATGCAGAAGCAAAGGAAATAATGTGACTTTATTCCAAGATTTTTAAAAATGCAACATTGGAACCTGACTATTTCTTAGAATTAAAAAAATCCTGTAATGATCAGTGTCTTGAGAGAAGTGAGGGATTGCTTGAATTCAGGAGACATCTTTTCTTAAAGAAGGGGAAAGCAAAAAGAAGGTGAGGTCTGACAGCCCTGCTCTGCGCTGTTTGGCTGATGCTTTTCTTCTTGAGGTAATAAAAATAACAGTGTTTTCAGATGTGATCTCCCTGACAGAGTGACTATAACGAGGGGTGGTCTGGGGAGATGTCAGCTCCATTTTTACTTCATGTCACTTCTTTTTCCTCTCTCACTAACCTCTGATTTAAAGGGATCTTTATTTTACATTCACTGTCTTGTCAGGGCTGACCCCTCAACACCATATGAAGTCTGAGTGACAAAGCTGGGTGGGAGGAGGGACTGATGGAGAAGCTGGGTGGCAGATGGAGTGCAGCAGAACTCCCTGAGGAACAAGTGTGTACAAGTGGTTTCCCACTCCCTGAAGACTTCAGAGCATTTCTGTGGTTAGGGATGGGGTGGACTTCATCTGGCAGCCTTGAAAGCCAGTGCCCAGCTGACTTTTGCTAAGATTGTCAGGTGACAGAAGACACAACACCCTAGAAGTCTGGTGCTTCACTACTCTGGGGAAATGCTTTGCCCAGTTCATGCCACACAGCTGCATTTCAGCTGAACAGAACCAAACTGAGCTGGAGCTTGCCCTGGGACAAACCAGTTGTGCTGCTTTTGTTTCTGTCTTTCCCACAAAGGGCTCCTGAAGCTGAGAACTGACTTGTTTTCCCTGCCTCTCAGTGAACACTGCAAGTCCATCTTCCCCAGGCTGCAAAGGTGGGCACTATGATGTGATCAGAGATACAGGTCTGAAGGCTGTAGGATGTTTCAAGCAGGCACGTATGATTCGACAGTATAGACTATATTTGGGATTTTTTTTTATTTTCTTTTTGAGGGAGAGCCTGTTATTAGAAGCTTTTGTATTCAAATCATTGAATTAGAGAATCTTACTGAAAAATGTAGAGGGTTTTTTTGGTATAAAAATTATAAAATACACTGCAGAGCACTGCGGTGGCACAAGGGATTAAAAATAAGGTCATAAGAGAAGCCAGTGAGCTGGTTTGTCTGTCACCTGCCAAGAGTTCAACTTTCAGTTGAATTCAGCAACTTTGCTCTTTAAAGGTACTGAGCTTTCCAAGTAATACAGTAAATGCAAAGATGGCAAGCAGTATATTTAAAGTATTTATCAGGGCTAGTCCAATAAATATCTTCCATCCCCTCATTTCTATTTATGAATTTACTTAAATGCAGCTAGATGAAGTAATTTTACAATATTATTCCCCTGCATTGTTCTTGCATTGGTTGCCGGTGCAATCTGAGATAGTGGTACCAAAGAATAAATAGGAAATATGCTTCCAGATTTTGTTATTTCTCTCCCACTGTGATCACTCGTTGGGCTTGCTTTCCTTCTCCATCCCATCCCTTCGTCACAGGCAAGAGGCTGAGTGTGTCAAGGAGGAATGGTGGTTTGCAATGGATCTGTGCCACCGACGCTGTTGTATGGAACCTGGTCCTCCTGCTCCTACGTGAGCTGTGCACAGAGGGCACATCACATGCATGGCTGCTGCAGCACAAGCTCTTTGAAACACTATGTCAGCTTGTCTCCCTGATATCCCAATAAAACAGGGCTCTTGGAGCATTAATTTTTCAGGACATGGGTGGTTATTTATACCATTGCAGTCTACGTGGTAGCAGAGCCTTGTTCTGCCAGGTTGCTATTTTATTTCTTCAGAATTCAGTGCACTTTCTACTGATGCTAGCAGCAAGTTTCCCACTTACATTGCTGGGCGGAGGAATTTGCTATTGTGATAATAGCATATTGTCTGTGAAATCTGATACTGAGGATTTTGTAGATATGGCACTGCATTGATTTAATTGATTTAATGTATTTTCTATGCCTTGATCCAGAGCAAGACCCCCTCAGCTGGACTTAATCCTTGAAACTAAAGCAGACTTTTATCAAATAATAATTTTGCTGTGGTTGAAATAGAGAAGAAAAAAAGGAAGAGGGATGATTTTTATGCAGAGGGCTCCTGGATTTCACAAGCAATAGGAAAATTTCTGTCTCAAGACACACTGAGGCTTTTATCTCCAGGTGGGAGCTGGGAGGCAGGAGCAGGTGTCTCTCACATTGGCAAGCTCTGCCGAAGCCTGTACCCACCTCTGCGCAGAAAGCTCAGCAGGAGCTCCTGCAGTCCACAAATTGTTGCCAGCTGTCAAAGTGGTTCAGCAGTGAGTCTCCTGGGCTGTGTTCTGGCCAAAATTCAATCGGATTACAAACCAATTGCTCCAGCCTGTCCCAGAAGCAGGAAACCACCGTCAGCTGGCTGGTGGGATCTGGTCTCGGCAACAGACAGTGCTGCTCCTTGCCTGCTGCAATGTGTGTGCAGTAGCTTGCTGGGAGCAGTGACCATCCTTGCAGGTCTTACAAATGCAGCTCTGTCTCCTTCCCCAAGCTGTGGAAATGATGATTTCCTGAAAATATATATATATATATATAAAAGGAAGAGAACAGGACTGAAAAGTGCATTGCTGCAAGCAACTTTTCTCCAAGCAGTGACTTCCTGACAAAACAACTTCTGAAGCTCCAGGTCCCATGTTCTCCCAAAGTGCTACCACCCACACGTAACTGAAATAGCAAATATCTTCCACAAAAATAAGAAAATTTCTTTTGTTTCACATAGTTTGGCTGTGGACAGCCTAGCTGTAAATTGTTATTCAAGTCACACCAAAGACACCTGGCCAAGTCTGTAAGTAGCAAGCCTATTTAATGATAGTTTGTAATTGAAAATATTTTGGAAAAGAGAATGAAGTTTTCTATTTGTGGACTAAGTCACTGATTATTTGAGCTTAAAGGCAGGACATTCATGAAAAACAGATTGTCACAGAAACCCTTACCTGCGCATTTCTTCCCTCTCCCTCTTCAGCACTGCCTGCCTATGGCATGTGGGAGAACTTGGTGATGGATCTTAGTCAGATGCCTCAGCTGAAATCACACTTAAGCCCATTTGTAAGCTGGACCTTCAGCAGGACTCACCTGGAAGAAGTCACTGTCTTCTCTTCACTTGTGGGTGCAAAGCAGTGAAGCAAGCATATCAGTCTTTTCAACATTTTAAGGCTAAGTTTAAATGTGAATAAGAAAGCAGGGTGCTGTGGAGGCACTTGGCTGATCCCAGAGAAGTGCCAGCGGTGGAGTACTATCGGGCTGAGGCAGTGGGCTGCCCATGGGCTCCTTTGCAGTGAAGGGATGAGACCTGTAAGAGCAAAAGGGAGAGAAGAACATGGAGATGTGCATGCCTGAGGGTATAATCAGGAGCTTCACCCCATGAAAGGGCTGGGGGAGGGAGGCTTTGATTCCTCTCTCTCCCACGCACCTTTACTTCCCTTTCTTTTCCTTTCTATTTCTAGTCCTGTGTGCTTTAATAGCAAAGCTCCAGGGAGCTAAAATATACATCGGGATTCTTTGGAGGAAAACTTGGCTCTGGTGAAGTTAACAGCAGTTTTGGAATTGAATTCAATGGAGACTGAATTTCACCTTGCTGTAATACTGCCGTTTCCAGGACCATACAAAACATTGCCTGCTTGATGCTGACCTTTCCATCGCTACAGTACGGAGCCTGGTACCATCCTGTGAAATTCACCATTCTTTTGTGATAAATCACATCCTTCTCTCAAAGGGTAACAACAAATAAATACCCCTTAATCATCCTGAGAAATGGATCAACAGTTTCATGTATCACCTGGCACCATGACCAGACCTTTGCAGTTTCAGTGGAAAACTGGAAACCGAATGTTGTCCAGTGATCCAGATTTCGCTATTTTTGGTGTCCCTTTCCATAGGGAGTTGGCAACCTATTTAAATCAGGGGACCATGACTAGTTATTCAAGTTTTGCTCTGCTGGATTTGTGCTGTGTGTATTTTGGAAACAATGTCTGCCTTGAGCAGCAGATAGAGTGATGCCACAGCCCACATCAGTGAAAAACTCTGTGATTATTTTTTTCCCTCTCCTATTTTCAGTGAAGGCTGTGCTCTGTTCCCCCTCTTTCTATATTTTATTGCAAATGTGGAATGCTTTAAAAATGCCATTAAGGAACATGTTACCCAGCAGGATCTACACTGCATTTCACTCTCTATGCTCTTTCCAGCAGCAGCCAAGCTCTGAATCTACGATATCATTCTGATGATTGAAAAAGCACAAGCATTTTCTGTTTGGTAAGTGTAACTCTGGGGCTATTGACAACAGGCTTCTAATGTAATGTGCAGAGCCCACATTTTCTTAAGTATGCAGTGATTTTGACATGACTGGCCTGATTTTTTGAGGTACTTAAATCTGAGAAGCCCAAGCTGATGATGTTTAACTTCTCAGCAAGTGAGACCAGATGCTGGAGTTCAAAAGTTAGATCCAAAGAATGAGCCACCCAAATTAGTGAAGCTCAACAACTTTGCCTTTTTCTTCATCCTCACTTTCTTTTCCCATTCCTGGGAGCAGTCAGTCTGATTTCTTTACTTGCACTCAAACTTTCAAAGCACTTCTGGAGCCATTGCTTCACCAGCCTCGAAGGGGCCTGGGATTGGGGAGCACATCAGCAGCAAGGGGTGACTTAGCAGTGAGAGGTGGTTTTCAGTCACAAACCTGCCTCCCACGGCAACTGAGCAGGGAGTGATCAGTGTATGTGTGCACACACGTTGGCTCAGCGTGATGAAACAACAGCCGGTCCTTGTGTGACATCTGCCTCTGCTGTCAGCCTCTCACGTATGCCCACGGAGCACCCTCCTCTCAGCAGCCAGGAGTGGGTCTATCCTTGTGATCCCTTCCCAGGAGGCAATGAAGGATCCCTCACCTGGGTCTTCCTCACACTTTTCCCCATACTCTTCTTCCCATACCGGAGCTTGTCTGGCTCTGGTCTATGTCTTCCTGCAGACTTCTGCTACTAGTAGTAGGGGTCAGTGCTTTGGGAAGCCCCTGGCAGAAGATGGGACTTTAGTCTTTTATACATTTTGTACTTTTATACACTAAAATGATGTGAAGTTTCCCACTGCGCTGCTTTGTCACCCCCAAACCCTGCCTCAGGGGGGGTTGGCTGTGTCCTTTGGGACAAGATGGCAGTGGGACTGGGAACAGATGGGTTGCACAGGAGCGGGATGCTCAGAGACATTCCCACTTCTGCCAAGGACTCACCACGAGGTTATAAGGGCAGGTAATTTCTCTGTTCTCTGTATTTAAAGAGTAAAAAAGCAACTCTGACCTGCCAAAATTGAAATAACTTAAGAGCCTGGGCAGTCGTATTAATGTGATCATTGCCAGAAGAGAAAAAATAAGCTGGAAAAAACCTCTTTCACTTGCCTTGTTCTGGATGTAAAAATGACATTTGGTAAAAATGTCACTTGAGCACATAGAAGTCAGTGGTTCCACTGACATCTAACTCCCATAACATCTACCTGCTTCCCTGGGCCCTTGTATCTCACTTAGCACAAGCAAAACACTTGGTTGTCCCACCAAGAGAGAGAATTCTGGTGCAATGCACAAGGAACCCTGTGAGATAGCTGTTGTTCAGAGCAAATTCATTAGAAATATTGGTGAAAGACAGAGAAGGTGGATGATAAACCAAAGGCTAGCACAGAGCATGTTCTGCAGAAGTCACTAGAGCTACTTTGGTCTCTTCAGCAGGAGTCAGACTGGGTGCAGAGTCTGGGCCATTTTGTAGACTCCAATCTTCTACTCTTGTGAGCAGTCCTGGGGAAGGATGGCTTTAAAGTCCCTTTAAGACAGTTTTTAGACAGAGAAATGTATGCATCCAAGATGATTAGAATTATTTTTGCTAGGCCAGCTTATTAAGAAATTTTCTTAGTGATACAATTGCTCTGTTCTTTGTTCTGTAAGTTATGATGTGAAAATAAACACTCCTCTGCAAATAAGGAAAGGCTGGTTAGTCTCTACTAAGTTCCCAGTGAGTAGCACCAAAGCCGTGGCCTCAAGAAGCCACAAAGGTTTTGTCAAATAAGGCCAGAAGGGTCTAAAGTCTAAAAACTGGCCTCCACTCCTGAAAGGAGCACTGGTGGGATGCTGTATGCTTTAGCACTCTCCTGTGTTCCTCCCAGGTGCTGCCTTGCTCCAAGCAGATGATGACCTGAGTTCAGTACCTGGAGTCTGTATAGTTGGCAAGGTAAGCAGAACATTTCCAGATTGCTGAGGAGGGGCAAGATCCTAATTCAGCAGTCCTGCTTTGCCTTAGCACCACTCTGTATCTCTCAGAGCCTGCTGATGGCAGTCAAAAGGAAGGTAGACAATGGTAACTGTGTCCTGCCTCATTTCCAGCTAGTGTCATGACTTTTACTACAGCCTTACTGATTTCCATCACAGCTACTCAATTCTCACGTGCCACTGCTGCTTGGCCATACTGGCCCTTTATTGCAAAGACGGCAGCTGGTGGTGTAACATTTTCTGCTCTGAGAAACACAGGTCCTTGGTGCTTGCATAAAGAAATTCCTACAGCCTAAGTCTGTTTGCTTGTGCTTTTCCTCTGTGTACATAACCTATAACTATTTTTATCTATCTAAGCACAGACCTTTTGTAGTTAGCTCTGCTTATTTTCAAAAACCTTAATATTTGGCACATATCATATTTGTCCCACTCATTTTATATTGCTTTTCTTCCCTTTTCCCTTCATTCCTTGCCTCCTCTCCTTGGTGGATCCCAGCCCCTGGTCTTCTCCCAGACAGGCACCAGGCTGGTTTCAGCCCTGCCTGCCCCACTCTGATTTAACCTAGACCCTTCCCCCAGCACAAAATTAATAAAACCTTCTCACCATAGTCAGTCACAGCACTGGTGGCTTATTTCCAGCTCTTAAATTTACAAACCTATTTATAGCTCAAAAGGCTTCAAAAAGAGATCATTAAGGGAATACATTTGCAAATGTAGAACAAAGACCTGACTCTGAGATTTTCTCCCTGCAGTTACTTAGTGTAAATAATAATGTTTGGCACCTGCTTTCCTCTCCCATAGAAATCTCAAAGCAGTTTACAGATCAGAATTCACTCAGCCACACTCAGCCCAAGTGCAGCAGACAGAGGAGCCATCCACGAAGGTCTTAGACTGACATCATGTTCACATCTACTAATGTTATTTTTCTTTCAAATCCACTGACTTGCTCTTACTCTGTGTGTGACCTTGCTCACACCCCCTCACTTCAGAGGCTGAAGCATGAGTGAATTAGACCTTCACAGATTCGAATTATATCAGAAATATAGCACTACAGTGCTCAAAGATGACATTCGAAGGAGACCCCAAGCTCCTCTCTTTATTCTGAAGCCATTAAGCATTATCATTCATCTATAAAATATAGCACAGTTACACACTATGCAGAGAAATTATTTTTTCCCTGTTTCTTTGTTCCCCTTCACTATTAATGTAATGTGAACATCAGAGTGCAGGGCTCAAGACCCTCATCCTAACCCTGCTCTACAGTGACAACCTGAATACATTTTTTTGCAAATTATGTTTTGTTATTTACTTTTGGGTCTGATGAAAAACTGCAAACTTGCAGCTAGTATTGAAAATCAGTGCTAAGTTGGAAAGTTCATGCATGGAAATTTACTTCAAAACCAGAATTTCTCTTCTGAATCCTGTCTCTAGCCAAAGAAATTGGGACTTGGTTAAAAATGACAAACAGGACTCAAGCTGAGAATGCAGCCACGTGAGCTTATCATGATATTTTATCTCCAAATTCAGATATTTTCCGTTTCCCTGTCACCCTTCAGCTCTAAGTGCCACTTTGATGCTGGTCACGAGAGCTTGGCTGTCCCTTGGGCCAGTTTGCAGTTTCTTTCCGTGGAGTCAGGCCAGTGTTACAGGGACAATCAAGATGATTTAACCAAGCAAAGCTATCCACCTGAACCTGATATGGCCCAGGAGCTGGTGAAAGCACAGCAAGGCCAGATATTTCAAACACTAGGTAGGTCCTCTCATAACCATTTCGCACAAGACATTTTCTTTTAAACTTCAAGCTTGTGTTCTCCCAAGAAGTGTCTCCCAAAAAGTGGTGGAAGGGTTGATTTGCTCTGAAAAGTTTCTTCTCACTTGGAATCATCTTTTCATTAAATCTTTACTGTGGGCTTCAACAAAGGTCTCCAAGTCTGTTTTGTTTTCCCTGACCTGCAGACCAAAGCCCCATTTGGCAGAGTGATGGCCGTGCTTGGGCAGCACTGTGAGCTCAGGGCTCCTCTACTACATAAATGTGCTCCCCTTGGACTCAGATAAAAAAACCCCAAAAACCTGAAAGACACAGCTTAGTGAGATTTCCCTTAGAAAATAAGGCAAAAATTAGCTTTATTTATGAAGCACATTTTAATCCAAGTCAAAATATTAGCCTTGTCTCTGAGAATTCAAGTGCATCTTGTTGTCTTAGGTACCTCCTGGGTGAGGGAGTATAACAGTGATAAAATGGGGACACGGATTTTAGATAGTAAGTGGGGTTAGTGAGAGGGAGAGGAGCTAGAATCACAGTTCTTTAGGGCACCACGAAGTATGACTTGGGGGTGAGACCAGAAATGTCTCTGTAGATATCAAGTGAATGTCTAAAACTCGTCAGGCTCCACAAGGGTTTTCTACTCATGTGCAGAGCTTGACCTGGTTGGTCTTCTCACAGGTCATGTAATGAGCTGAATTCAAAACCCTCTTATCCTTCTGCTCTTTCAGTCTATTTGTGCAGGACACAGTCACTTTGAAACCATGATGGACTAGGCAGAAAGACTCACTGAGTTTCTTCAGATTAATAGATTCTTCCTCATTGTGTTCACCAGGCTGTGTTTACATGTCTTTGTGCACAGCATGTACATCACCACTTTTTCTTCACCTGAAAAATGCTTGCCCTTAGATGAAGCACTCAGAGGTTCGTGACACCCTCCTGTGTCTCATTCTCCATCTCTGACCCAGTTACAACTCCTCTACACCTGAACAGAGACTCTTTGGAGCAGAGACCTGTTGGCTTTCTGGAGATGCCAACTGCTCTTTATCGCATAAAAATATTATGGCCCAGAACAGGGTCAAGTTGCTGACGAATTGCAGTTGTGGGTGCCAAGTCACTGATGACTCTCAGCTCTGTTGGTGACTCCTCCAGCTACACCTGTAGTAGTGAACAGGTGCCAGCACCCGCCCTTTGGTCCTGAGGCCAGCTGGCATAGTCTGGCCATGTTGCTACTTTTAGCTTCTCTTAGCTTCCAAAACAAGTTTGCAAACTTCTTACTGTTAGTATTCCCTGGTCCAGACTAACTCCTGAACCTTTGTCTGGGAGAGTGCTGCTTACCCCAAGCCATAATCATGCCCAAGATCACTCCAACAGCTTCACAGTGTTGTAGCCTGATCTCCAATACTGTTCATGCTGGCTTGCTTTGTGGTTTAAATATATTTTATTTCCAAACCTGAAGGATTTTTTCCCCTGCTCAGTTGTTCCTAATTTCTGTCAACCTCCTCATTGTGTCCCAGTTATCAGCACTTGTGTCCTCTTAGCAGATCTACAGTGACACTATGTGCGGTGTCTCCACTACGGTTAAAATGTGGCAGCAGTCTTGTAGAGATATAACAGAAATCTCTGGTTTAATCATAAATCATAGTTCAGCACTTTTACCTTACTTATTAGCAGCAAGATAAAACAACGCCAGCCGAATCCCAGGCTGCACATCCAGCTGGTATTTCTCCTTGGAGTCTCCTTCACTGGAGACATTCAAAACCCTCCTGGATGCGTTCCTGTGTGATGTACTCTAGGTGACCCTGCTCTGGCAGGGGAGTTGGACTAGATGATCTTTTGAGGTCCCTTCCAACCCCTAGGATTCTGTGATTCTGTGATTCTGCAAGGAAGACACGTCCTATGCCCCAGGCCTTCCAGGGTTTGAAGAGCCGGGAGGATCAGGTCCTAAATAGCTCACTAAAGGTCATGAGGAAAGTCTGAACAGGATGTGGAGACAGCTCTACCAAGTCACAAGCTAGCAGAGCAGCCCCTGGAGCACATTATTCTCAAATGTAATAGGTGATGAGGCCTTTATGCCCTTTGAATTTTCTTTCCCGTGTAATAACACACACGACCAATCTTAGTTCATATAGGCCAGGGCCATAGCTCCAAAAGTAGTCAGAAAGCAAGTCTCAAGGGAAAAGAAGGAGTTCTACAAGGCAGAGGAATGTTAATCCAATGGTCCAAAGGCCTTAATTGTATGGATATTCATATATTACAACTCAAAGTTGAGTAAAACAACTTCCATGACAGTGATATATCTGAGGAGGCTAAAAAAAATAATCCTGGAAAAGAGAAGGGGTGAATAAAACACAGAAGTGTAAAGAAAATGAAATTTGTGTTGTCCATGGCAAGCTCAAAGTAGGACCTTGTTAAGGAGGGGCTGATAGGGAAGATGAGGCCCCTGGCATGAGGCTGAGGGCAGGAGGGCTTGCAGAGATTTGTTGCTCAAAAGAGGACTGGGATGGCAGCACACCAGCAGCATGGGAAGAGAAATGGAAAAGAGTTTGGAAGGCCAGATATGCCCCATGTTGTATGCAGAGAGCTGCTGCAAAGGGACATCAACCTAATCTTTGCTAACTCTAGCTTGGTGGGTACACCCTGTGAAGATGAGAAGTAGCACACGTAGCTCCAGACACAAGAGCACCTTTGGCACAGACTGGGCGGCTCTCCAGTGTCTGTGGGGAACAGACATGCTCAAGGGCAAAGCAGGTCTCATTGGGGACAACTCTGGTGGGTCTTGGAGCAGACGCTGGCAAGTGCTTATCACAGTCAGGATGCAGTTGTTCAATCTGCCTGTATTAACACTGGAGAAAAATTAGGGTAAGGCAATCACCCTCTTAATAACACAGGGTTCGCCAACCTCCGCACTTACTGAAACAGCAATATTTTAAAACAAACTTTTTTGTTTTCTAGCGTGGCTGGATCCTGGGGTCTTATTTTATCTGTCACATCCAGTCTGCTAAGAGCGGCAGGTTCTGTATTTCAGTCTGCAGTATGATTTTCTCTTTGTCCTTTTGAATGACTTTGCCCAAAGGGATGATGATAAAAAAATGTGAAAGCTGGTGTCAAAATAATTTCTCTGAGCCAGGAACATACATTTTTTTTCATTATTCTTGACATTATCTTTTATTTGTGTCTTTTCCCCTCTCCACTTATGTTCAGTATTAGAGCAAAGTAGAACACACAATACAGGTAATTCTGCTTTCAGATTTCTTGGCTAGCATTGACCCACTCTCATGTGGATATGTGGTAGCTCTGCACACCACAAATGGCCTTTATAGTCCTGTGATTTATGAAGACACATAATTTTCCATTCACAAGTACACAGGAGCGTGGTCATATGGAAGATCCTTTGACTCCTGCTATTTGGAGTTCTTCTGCTATTTAGCCAGAGCCAAAAGCTACAGAAGCAGCCCAGAAGCAATCTCATCCAGCAGCAAATTAAAAAAAAATAAATAAAAAATTCTCCATATTGTCATACAGATTATCCAAAATAGAACTTATTAGGTCCTTCCATTCTGCTGGCCAAGTGGAGTGATGCTTCCAAGAGGGGAACTAACTCAGTGTTTCATGGTTGTTATTCATTTGGGTGGGAAGCTGGGATCTGGAAAGGCTCTAGGAACAGACTCTCCATCCATGGTATTTAAAAAGGTGTCAGGGATGTCTGGTGTTTTCTTGTTGTGGTGAAGAACTGAAAGGAAGAGGGCCCGTGTTACTGAAAGGCTGCTTCTGTGTGCTGTCAGGCACTATTTGTCCCTGGTGAGGTGGTCTGTAATGAGGCGACAGTGTTAATGCTCCCACTCTGCATGGCTCTCGGAGGTCCTTACTGTGTAGGGAGCAGGAGCCAAATGGCAGCTAAGCAAGGTTGGAAAGGATCAAGAGCAGATGACATTGTTTCAGTGCTAAACCCCAAATAAGGCTGTTTTAGGAAGAAAGCCCATCTCGTGGTGATACCATATGAACACAAAACCACTGGCACAGCCGACGGGGCGGTTTCTCCCCCTCTCAGCCCTCTTCATCTCTTTCTAAACTGTTTTCTCTCTGTCCCAGATTTTCTATTTTAAAGCCTACTGTAAAGGACCTGATCTGCTTCTAAACGCATTCACGGGTATTTCAAGTGTTTGGCAAACGCAGGGGCTGGTTTTTGAATGAGTGCCACTATTCTGACATTTGTGCTTTGGAGACAGCATCTCCGAACATGTATGTCCAGGGTGACATCTCAGGATCAGATAGAGTTTGGCTGGCACCACGTCTTTGTTCCTGGGCATGGCCGTTTCTCCTGAAGGCAGTGCAGGGTAAGCATTTGTGCTCACTGCCTGGATAAAACATAAGCTGACATGATTTTACCCTTTAGTATTGACATTACAGCAACATTCTAAACAACGTATTAGGTGATGTACTGACAGGGAGGACACAGTGGTCCAGTTCCCACATCAGAAACAATGAAGAAGGTGGAAAAAGATCAGATGCACCATGTGGGGTTATTTAAATCCACATGTGTCTTTAATATCCACGTCTAGAAAATGGTTAAAATGAAAATGATTTTGCACTCTGGGTCCCCAGCAAACTATTGTGCCAGTGCCACTGAGCTTGTAAAGATGAATTGGACGCTACAGTCAATTGGTCTTAGTGAGCTACGGAAGTCGCTGCAAAACTAGGATTTGCCTTGTGGCTGAAACAAGGGACAGGGAATCTCTTGGCATTTGTTACAGTCTCCACCATGGATTTGAAATGGTGGCTTAGGGCAAGGCTTTGTTTTTCTACCTCATCGTTCCCTTACCTGAACTAAACAGTATTTCCCCCTTGCAGAAATGCTCATGTTGGGAGAGCAGCAAGGTCTACCCAGAGCCTGGCATGGCCACAGCTGGAAATTCCAGGGATTGTTCACTGTAAGAGCCTGTGTTAAATAATTGTGCTTTTTGTTGTTGTTGTTGTTGTTGTGACTGTCGCTGTCTGTCAGCAGCAATGGGAACACAACAGTGAATGCATCATCACTGTCCTCTGACATAAGTTGGCCCACGAGCTGAGTATGGGAGAGTTGGGCGGGGAGAAACTTAATGAAATTCAACAAGAGCAAGTGCAGAGTTTTGCATCTGGGGAAGAACAACACCATGCACCAGTACAGGCTGGGGGCTGACCTGCTGGAGAGCAGTGTAGGAGAAAGGGACCTGGGGGTGCTGGTGGACAGGAGGATGACCATGAGCCAGCAATGTGCCCTTGTGGCCAAGAAGGCAAATGCCATCCTGGGGTGCATTAGAAGGGGGGTGGTTAGTAGGTCGAGAGAGGTTCTCCTCCCCCTCTATTCTGCCCTAGTGAGGCCACATCTGGAGTATTGTGTCCAGTTCTGGGCCCCACAGTTCAAGAAGGACATGGAACTGCTTGAGAGAGTCCAGCGCAGAGCCACTAAGATGATTAAGGGAGTGGAACATCTCCCTTATGAGGAAAGGCTGAGGGAGCTGGGTCTCTTTAGCTTGGAGAAAAGGAGACTGAGGGGTGACCTCATCCATGTTTACAAATATGTAAAGGGTGAGTGTCAGGATGATGGAGCCAAGCTTTTTACAGTGACGACCAGTGATAGGACAAGGGGCAACGGATGCAAACTGGAGCATAGGAGGTTCCATGTGAATATCAGGAAAAACTTTTTCACTGTGCGAGTGACAGAGCACTGGAACAGGCTGCCCAGAGAGGTTGTGGAGTCTCCTTCACTGGAGACATTCAAAACCCGCCTGGATGCGTTCCTGTGTGATGTACTGTAGGTGACCCTGCTTTGGCAGGAGGGTTGGACTAGATGATCCTTCGAGGTCCCTTCCAACCCTAGAATTCTGTGATTCTGTGTGATTCTGTGATTCTGTGATTTATGAAGGTAGGGTGCACAAATAGTTTTTACATGGAGATATACACATTTTCCTGGCACGGGTGATGCACGCAATGTGAACACTTTGGAGAAGTGCTTTGAGTGGACACACTTTGCAAATAACGTTTGTTTTGTTTCAAAGCAAACAGGGAGTGATTGAAAAGCACAAAGGTATTGGCAGTGCCACAATGGGAAAATTATAAAGGCACTCACACGTGACATGTTGACTGAGTTCACATACCGGGACACCTCTGAAGCTCAAATTTGCGAAAGAACAGGAGAGAAATGGGTCTTCAGATCCCACAGATATTCAGTGGATTTTGAGTGCCCAACTCCTTTCAGAATTTAAATTAACAAAAACTTGATATGAATTTAATACAAAAATGGGCATTAATGCACTTCCCTCAGTTCAGGCCAGTGATTCCTGGCTTAGGCTGCAGAGTCGAGATGTTGTCAGAGAAAGCCTGAGGTTGGTGTCTCTGGTTGCAGTGTGGCAGTGGCCAAAGGCCAGAGTGGCTCCCACGCCAGTGGGGCTGGCAGGAGTGGCCAGGAATGGATTACAGCAGAGCAAAAAATCAGGAGTGCTCCAGAGGAGAATAAAACAGCCACCTGTAATAACCCATAGTCAAGGAGAGAAACTGATTCCTGATTACACAGCAGACTATGTATTTTTTACAGATTTTGTGTTAATTAGCTCCTTTCTCAATATACAGAATTTCCTTCTTACTTGTTCCCAAATCCAGCCCTGTAGTTCACCAGACCATTCCTCCCGCCAGGTAATTCTGATTAATAGAAAGTGCTGTGAGGTCTCTTCAGGACACAAGGATGACTAATTCTGCAGCAAGATCTCCAGCATAGATCAAGCAATGAGATTCAACCAAAGGACCTAGAAGCAGGTTCTGACCTCCTTTACATCAGCTGACGCCTCAAGTAACTCCAGTAGCTTCAAAGGATTTATCTGTCTTGTTTTACTATAAATAGTCCAGAATCTGAACTGACCTCCCTGCTGTATGCAGCAGCAATTATTTCATATGGGCAAAGGAGGATCCTACCACAGCTGGTTTTGGAATTATCTCTGTTTTTTGCAACACTCTGCCAAACAAGGTCCAGTTTGGGACAACCTGGCCCACTTTGAGTTCTGCCATACCATATGATCAGTTTCTTGACCATTGACAATATGAGGTTCTCCTAGGTGGGCTGCCATCCACCTTCCTCTCAAGTATAGTGATTTGTAAATAGGACCTGGTCCATCCCTTGCTGGCACACAGGTGGGAGACACCAGTAACAGATCATCAGATTGAATGGCCTAAATTCTGCCCTTTGTCACCTCTTGATCAAAATGGTGACCTGGATGAAACAGAAAGAAAAGGAGAGCAACCGGGGAGAAGACTTAGTGAGTAAATTTAAGTAATTTCAGTATGTAAGTTAGGGTTTACTCCTGTTATATGTATTTTGAACTGGACACACACTTACTCAGATCCCTCACTACTGCAGTCTGTAAATGTCAGGAGCTGTCTTGGCACAGTAGAGAGGGACACACCACATGGGATATTGCTGCATTATTTTTTAGAACAAAATTGACCTTTTCTCTTTTGCTCCAATATTGCCTGAAGGAAGACTTGGGCCATCTCTGGGTTTTATATTATCTGCAGAATGAATCTGATTTTTCATCTCAAGCTTTACATGGCAGGATGTGATTGTCAGACACTGCTGCACTTGCTCTGTGCACACTCTCTGACAATGCTGACGTGCTTATTATGATTAATAAACATCATTATTCATAGCACAGTAGCAGCTAGAGAGTCTAATGCTACATTAGGGCCCTGTTACTCTAGGCCTGGTAAAAACTCATAGGAAGAAACTGTAATTTAAATAGCAAAAGAATGTTATTACTGTTTTACAGGTGAGACCCAGAGAGATTTGACAATTTGTCCCATGACTCACAGGAAACTTTGAAGAATCAGAAGCTGAACTCACATTCCCCAAGATCCAACCTCTAATTTTACTGAGATGGAAACTCAGGAGAAAAACCGCTGCATACAGCCAGATGCATCACAGGATACACACTCCTCCTCTCAGCCCCATAGACCTGAAGCACTTCTGGTTTTTGGTTGGGTTTTTTTTGTTTCCTTTCCCTAGTGATTATTTCTTCTTTTCTTCTTTGACTTGCAGCTTGTGAGTCATCATTGTATAGAGAAAAAATTTCATCCAAAACAAATGGAGCCCAGTTTTAATCAGGAAATCAAACACTACAAACACTATTTCTTTTTTCTTCTTTTTTTTTTTTTCCCTTCTCCTCTCTTTTTTATATCAAAGCAGTATCAGATTGGGCCCTACAAAGAGAAACCCAGGTTTCATTTGGACTAACATTTAATTGTCTTTTACTGCACCTGATACCAGTTCACTTTCACAAACACCAGTGGGGAGAATTTTAACACCTCTTTACTGCTAGATTTCCCCGTCCTGCTGGCAGTGGGGTTAATCTTGTCCCATTCAGGACATTTGGCATGATCCTGTACAAATATCTCAGTAACTTCTCTCTAGTTCACTTGAAGCATGGAAGTGATGTCTCCATGATCTCTACTTCAACAACTCAACTGAGATTCAAATCCTTCTTGAAAACTTAGCCCTGTCCTGTTGTTCCTGAGAAATTTGCTGACCACTGTGTCCTGCTTGAGAGCTGCCTCTGTCTTCCAGGCTATGTCTGACCATGACTGTGCCATGCTGTTTTTCCTCATCTACCGCTGCTTAAACTTATACCTTCAGCCCTCTCAGTGCAGGTGGTTTGTTTTCTGCATTTGGGGAACTCCTAGCTGTGAGTACCCCTATGGTATGAGTACTACCAGAAATCACCTTGCTGTTGTATTTTGGGTGAGGAAGGAGGTGGTGAAGGGCTGTGTCTGCATCAGCATTTGCCTTCCTCTTTCTCTTAGCTGCCATGCCTCATTTCATGGCATCCTCAGCCAAATGGGTGCAGTTATAACCTTGTCAGCCTACACCATGCTGTAGATCCCATCCCAAATACCACTAGGTTACAGCCTCTTTAAAATCTTTGGCAGACCTGTGGACCAGAAGGGGACATCCAGGCATTCAGTACATAGCCTGGGACTATTCCCACTGTTATTCCATGCGTAAGATTTCCATGGATGGAGAGAAGTCATCCCCTCTTCCTCCATAGAGGCAGCAGCTTTAGGATACCCAAAAAGTATCTCCCATGGCTGCTCAGAAGAAGGAGAAAACTTTCTCTGGAGTAACAGCCTCTGCAGATAGTGAGTGCTGTGGATTAGTAAAACATATGGACCTGTGATTACAGAGTCTTTTCTTCAGCAGGGGGAGAGGTTAACAGAGTCCACGTAGAGCATCTTCTGCTGCAATGGCAGAGAGAGCTTGGTGGGTGGAATAGCAATGCCCGTGCTGGAGCTGGCGGGGGTACAGAGACTTACAACACCCCAGAAGGCTAAATCAACACAAACCTGGCATACAGGCAATGGTTCGAGATATAACAACGTGCAGTTACTAGTGTTCCCACACTAAAAAGCCTATGGTAGTGACTCCCTCTGGAAAGATGCCCCTTTAGCACAGAGACATGGCCTTTCAGCACTGCTGCTCCAGCTCATTCATCACTTGGTGTGGATACCTTTCAGAGGCTATAAATACATAGATTCCCAGACACTGGCAAATTTGGTCAAGGACGTGGGCTTGTGGGTCATTTTGCCTCATGGTGTACTGCAAACCAGTACAGCAAAGTGCTTTCCTCATTATGATGTTAATTTTTGCAAGGGAGGTAAAATGAAACAGACTTTTCCTCAGAGGAGAGAGAGCAGATGGTGAAATCTCAAGGCATGCTGCGCTTTGAGTAAAAAGAAGGCATCATGAATGGCTGGATTTGAAGGCAAAGACCAGATACGATTTAGTCTGCTCAGTCCTATTCCCTTTATTTAAGGACAAGAGCTGACTGCCTTTCCACTGCATTTCAAAGGGCTGCTTCAAATGGCATGTTTCAACTCGAGGCATCTGCTCCTTCCAAAACACTGAATAGCCACAGTGCTTTGTAACACTGCTTACAGCTGTGAATTTCAGGGGCACTAAGCACCTGACCCAGAAGGCTTCCAGGTGGATATTTGAGTGTGGAAACACTTGGAGATAGGTGACACCTTGAAGACAAAGGACGTTTTTTCTTTCTTTGGAGAAATGAGACTGTTTAACTCTTCCCGTTCAGCGCTGCAACATGGATTTAACCAGAGATGCCAAGTAGTAGGAGAGCATAATGGCTGTGAAGAAGCATGTTCATTAACAGCTGAAAGCCTTTGAGCCTGCTCATCTGTCCCTTGAGGACCCACTTCGTGGAGAGGCTGACATTATTTCTGCATCTTCCACCTTTCTTGGGCATGATAGACTCACCTCCTCCTGAGTGCAAGAGAGGTAGCCCTTTGTGGACCATTCACTGAGGGAACTCTTGTCTCCCCTTCAGCATCCTGGAGATAGAATATCCTGAATAGATAGAACAGTCCTGATAGACTAGAAGGAAGAAACATGTAGTAGCCTCAGCTTACAAGCTCCATGTTGTTTGCGTTTATCTTGACAATGGCTGCATTGCAGTTCCCATATCTTTGTGTTTTTGCTTTCTCTGTGCTTTGGCACTTTAAACCAACAGCTGATGTCGAAACAGAGTTGGGCTTTCCTGAATTTTCCACTTTTGATGGCAATCTTGTCAGACCTCTCAAACCACAAAGATGTATGGGTGGTGAGGGAGTTCTCTGAAGGGCCAGACACCACGGGGAGCGGCGCTGACTGTTCGGCATGTCTCACTCTGAGTCACCTTTGAACCCATGGGCAGAGGTGGGGAAACACAATGCTTATCAAGGTACAATGTTCTGAACAAAATGGAAAAAAATGCTTTGGATTCATGGACATTAAAACTTTCGGGAAGAAAACACTGCTATTTAAAATAAAAAATAATAGAATCAAGAAGTCCTGTGGGGAGGAAGACTGAGACATCACCTGGCATCAGATGCCTTAAAACACTAAATGAGGAGTTCACCAGCTAGTAGCGTATGTGAACATCTCTCTGACCTAAGCTCCCTTTACTCAGCACACATTATCTGATGGCTTGGAAGTGAGAGGGAAGTTGTTGTCTCCAGGAAGCAGAGGGTCACTGTGATCTAATGTCTGCATTTGCAAAACCAAGACTTGTTACTCATCCCTTAAACTTCTATTTTAAATTGTAATCTTTTTAAAACTAGCCACAAGATAGACTTGTAAAGCAATTCCTTGTAAAAAAACATTGCTTCAAAGCCTAGTATCCAAGTAGCCTTTTCACATTGTAAATATATTCTGTGCATTTAAGATTCCCCTTGCAGTAAATAATGGATTAAGTAATTAAAATCACAGTATAATGAGAATGACATGATGCTTTAATGAGAGCAGAGCTAGGAAAACTAAGTCAATTTTGTGTTCTTCTCAGAAATCAGACTAATGTGTATCATTAGCATATCATAACCAGTTTTAATTGAGTAATTAATGACAGCAAGATAATAGCAAGGTGCTTGGCAGTGTTAGTCTAGCTGATGTACAGACATATCACAAAAATCTGGGCTTTGTCTAGTAAAGTTTGCAACTCAAGAGAGAAGACTAGAACAGAACGTTCACAACTGCCAACCTCAGGAGCACCCTAACTACAGGCTGATGACAAGGTGGACTCTTCCCAACCCTTTCTGTTGAAGATGAACCCTACACAAAGAAAGACCAAGGCAGAGGTCTTTCACTGGTGAGTAGTCACTAGCACTGTCCCCAGAAGAAGCAAGCCCAGAGCTCTGCTCCTCACTCCTATTGCTATTTATATATTTCATACAATGAAGCAGGACCAGAGAAGTGCCTGGTGCAAGGACTAACCATCATTCCTCATTCCCCACCCCAGAAGAGCTCAAACAGTATGCCACAGAGGTGAGATCTCTTTTGCCTGCCTGCTCTTGCAGAGGCAAAGCCTCCACTCCTGTTTGCACAGTAGCCCAACTACAATGAGGGATGTGGAGTGTGGGCAACATTACCTTCTCCCACTGACCTCCAGCAAACCTGTGAAGATGCTCATACAGAAAGGGAAGCAGTGGCTTTGAAATCTCTCAGATTGAGGGTGTGAAACCCAGGTCTCACCATTTCTGGGCAACTGCTTGAACTAGCAGGCTTTTATACAAAAAAGAAAGAATTATCTGTCCCAGTTATGTTCAGGAAGAAAAAAAAGCTAGCTGGTAATCTCTACCCAAAGGGAGGATTACGATTACGTATGGGAGTGCTCTGCAAATCCTCAGTCTGGATGGTTGCCCTCTCCACTTCCTGACTGTGCCCAAGGGACACCAAGGTGTACAGTAACCTTCCACTCTCTTCCACTCTCCAGTTTTCATGGGTAGGAGACATGGGTGTACAGAAGTCATGACCCATCCTAGTCAGGTCTTGGCTTGGCTGTATGGGGGACTGTAAAGTGAATTGTGGATCATCAGTATTCTGCAGCCAGTCAGCTGGATGTCCCAAGGTACAAGCTCACACCTAATTTGGACTTTCAGGTAAATACCTATGTCCAAGAGAAAGCTGACAGTTTCAAGATTGACTACTTCTTCACTTTTCAGACTGTCTTAGCAATGTCCGGCTCAGCATCCTCAATGTTGTGCGACCCATTCTGGGATGCCAGCTCTCCTCATCGTGGCACAGTGCCGTAGGTGTCTTAGCCCATGTAACACTAAGAGCCTTCTAGCTGCCATTCTGTAGCCTGCCTTGGATATGCAGCTTTGTAGCCTTTCTCCCAAGCTGCCACAGGAGTGTTCCCAGAGCTTCTGGGACAGTTGTTTTCCTCTGTTGTTCTCACACCATTATTCTCATGGCCTTGAAGCTGCAAACTCTGATACTGTTATTGTGGTGGGTTCTCAAGGGGAGCAATTGCCACTGGGGTGAGACTCATACCTCCTCCTTCCTTTCACCTTGGTGGTAGGGGACCCAACAATACACAAAGATTAATAACCCACCTTAATAAAAGTGTGCTCCCAACAGCATTGCAAGGAGGAATAAAGCACAAATTCCCCCCACAGGGAACTTGAAGAGTTCCTGATGAAAAGTGTGTAATTACGGAATGTTATAATGGGGGCCCTGCTACACTGGAGAGGACACCCAACCAGAGGCCTCATCACTCATCTTCCCAGCTGGCCTCTCAGAGAATTTTCCCTTTCCCTTATCTCTCTCTCCTCTTCAACACTCATGCCCTGTTGTCACTGATAGGCTGGTAACAGCAAGCGCTGTTTGATACGATTGCAAACATAGCACCCGAGCTCAGGATGTGGTTATGACTATCTGAGAAAACTCATACATCTAGGCACTTGTCTTCATAGTTCATCATTCTTTCAACCAGGCTGATTCAGAACTGTACTGAGCACTTTCCAGGAAAGCACTCTTGAGATGTTCAGCCCAACTTAAGATCAAGTATTTAAAAGCAACTTTGTCCCCCTGTTTATTATGAAAAAGACAATCAGCATTGCCAGTTCTACATTGATGTTTTTTGTTAAGATTTCATGATGTTGCAGAAGTGTGGACCTACTTCCTTGATACAAACAATGATGTCAGTTCATGACTGATGAGTTTCTTTAATCGCCTCCATCTATAGACTCACCCAGTAATTAAGACTCAGAAAGGGACTGTATGAATATGTTTGCATGCAAAAGATGATGCTCTGTGTGGAGTAACTGATTATATTAGCAGCTTCAGTTCTGGCTGAAGAGTTCCTTAGTCCTGCCAAAACTTAAAGTCAATCCAGCTAAGAAAGATATGATTTCTTTGTATCTTTTCCAATTGCTGTTGACTTCAGCCAGAGTCTCGACCAGTGCAAACCCAGCCAAAGCACTGGGAACACAGAGAGATAGAGAAGGCTCCAACCGAAGAGAGTCTAAGTTCCCAGCATCCTGGAAGACAGCTGCAAGACGTTTATTAGCTGTGATGATACATGAGATAGAAGAAAGATGACTAACAAGGCTTTCACTTGGAATTGTGGCTGAGTGTCTCAAAACAAGTAACACTCAACTGCCTCTAGGCAAAACCCTCCATCAGTCCCAAAGAGCAGACAGTGCAGTGAATGAGTAAACTGAAGCTGGGACAGAGATTTCTCAAATCATTTGCCATTGCTGATTTCCACCTCTGGTGCTTTGAGCTCTACTACACAGCAAGCAATGCCCTTGCTCCAGAATCGTTATTGGCTCAACAACATCTAACATAACTCACCCATTACACATTGTCTAGGGTTTGGCTGTCATGGCTATAAACTATGAAATAAAATGAGATAAGAGATTATCCAGATTACTGGCAGGAGTAGAAGCTGTAGAACAACCTTGGCAAGGCTGGTTTTGCTATCTGGCAGAAAACTGAGAGGAAAACAAGGCTCTGCCCATACTGGGGGCACGGGGCCCTTGGCATCCTGCTAGGGGAGCTTGATACAGGCTGCCATCACCAGCCACCCTTTCAGCTCAGCAGGGTTCTGTATGGGCTTAGGGCATCTCCCCATGCACAATGGTTGCCAATGGCACCACCCTGCTAAAAGTTCAGGCCTGCAAGGGAGTTCCTAAAGCCTTAGGAGGCACCGCACAGCATTGGGACCCTCTGCTTCATCATACACTTACCTTCAGCTGGCAGCAAAAAAAGGCTATGCTTACACACACCCTGCAGCTCCTACTTGCAACAGGCTGACCCTTGTTAGAAAGAGGTCGGGGTCATTTCAGAATGGGAGCCTGGTGGGTGTGTGGGGAGGTGGTGGATGCCCACATGTGAGCTGAGCTGTGGCAACTGTTCACGTACGCGCTCTCACCCCTTTGCAAGCAGCAAGGCACGCACGTTCCTCCAACCCTCTTCCACTGAGGCTGAACATAATGTGTTTTACCTCATGGCTGCCGTAGGCGAAGTGTATGAATCAGTCAGCTATTGCAGCACAGCTGACGTGTAAGAACTCAGCCATGTGTCTCAGCCCTCTGGGCTAACTATTGTCACAGTGTCCTTCCTCCTGCATTTGTCTCGGCTTGTTTATGACCCTGTGTGGTTGGGTCACATCAGATTTACTTTGTGCTTTCCCTTAGCAGGGACCAGGTTCCCATTTCACTTTGGCTCTGCAGTTTTTGCTTTCCCAGGCTGCTGTGGTTTAGACTCTTTCCCCTCTATACAGGGGGGTGGTTTGCTGGGCTTCAGAAGTATTTTTTAAGTTTTTACTTGAACCCCCCACTGCTTCGCCTTTCTGTTCATATTCAGACATGTTCCTCTATTGCTCTCTATGCAAGTAATAAAGCTCTCTTCATATGCAAGTAAACAAAGAAAAAATTAGCTTAGCACTGAAAGCTGTTTAAAATAGAAAAAGTTTCAAGCCTCACATAAAAAGTGGGGCTGATTTTTGCAGTCCTCATTGTACTTGACAGAGCATTTTGTCATTATAACTTTGGACTACAGCTAAAGAACC
The DNA here is from genome assembly GCA_013398125.1 of Aegotheles bennettii. Lineage (NCBI taxonomy): Eukaryota > Metazoa > Chordata > Aves > Caprimulgiformes > Aegothelidae > Aegotheles > Aegotheles bennettii. The sequence continues at coordinate 302,713 of VZRW01011179.1, read as the reverse complement.
TTGCAATAAAAGGCTGCCATAAATTGACCTTTTGTTGCAAATTCTCTCATTCAAGCATAAAGCAGTAAGAAAGGCTACATAAGCTGCCTTAAAAGTAGGTCACTGTACATCCACCATTACCATGGCTGGTCCTGGCTGCATGTTACTAACTGGGTTTCTTGGTTTGAGCAGCAGTACACATGCAGGTGAGAATGTGAACTCAGTGCACAACTACATATGGTGTAGGAAGTCCAGAGTGGTGTTGGGGGTGTCTAAAAGCCTTGTCCCCAGGTGGAGTCAGGCTGCTGCGGACCAACTCCAAATCTGCTTTTGGAAACTGGGGCATCCTGGTGGCAGGGATGGTGTTCCTGCAAAGAGCCCAGTGGCTGGCACTGTCACCCCTTAGATAGGTCCTAGGAGTGCAGAAGTGACATTGGGAGCTGGTGGAAAGCTCTGCTGGTAATACTACAGCTCTAGATGCAGCAGCAGCATTGCAGGTCTGTATTGCCTGGCCTTGCTGAGCCTCTCTCTCCCCTCTGTGTTCCCATCCAGAGCTGGGACAATGCTACCTGCATGGGCTACCTAGCACAGCAGTACTCCTCTTCCTCCAGTCATAGGGTGTCCTCCCTTTCCCTGGGAAAGTGCTTGCTCTTTTATGCTCTGGCAGGGAAAAAGAAGGGGTTGAGAAATTACTTGAACTGGGGTTCTCATCTCTTCTAGTCTTACCTTTTCAGTCTCCATCACAGCATAAATTCACTCTGCCTGCTGTACTATTAGCTTGCTCTCAACTAGAGAGCAGAGAGAAAGGAAAATTTACCTCCTCCACAACTGTCTGAACCGTCATTGATTGGTCTTGGTCCCCTGAAACATTCAAATGGTCTCAATCTCTGCAGCTCCAGGACAGTCCAAGTAGAAATAACAGAGGTGGCTTAATTCACCCTGTCCCCTTCCAGGGCTACATACTATGGATGATGCCTACTAGAGGATCCCTGATTTTTTTTCTGCATTGTCAACATTATTAAAAGCCTCCAAGAGTCAACAGGATATCTCTTTAACTCCAGTGGGATGGCTACAGACATTACCTCAGAACACGACCACACTCCAGGAAAACGCTGAAGTGCACAAAGGTCTAAAATGTCATTCTGAACAGGAGTGAACAAAGCTCAGGGTCAAAGGTTTCCTTGACTCGGACCCTAACCAGCATGATACAGATAATGGAAATTGAGTGAGCAAGTCATAGGAACTCTTCAAGAAAACATTTTCTTATTTCCCCTGACTGTCCAAGCTTATCTGACTCAGCTGCACTAACTGTCTCAAACCAAGACTAGATTTAAGATCCACGCTCCTCCCGGTGATTGACAGCAGAACTTGGAAGATGATGAAGAACAAGAGCACTTCCCCAGAATGAGCAGCCCTGGTGCCAGTTCTGCCTTGTCCTCAGCTGAAGGGTTTCCTGCTAAATCTTTTACTTAGCAACAGGGAGGAGCCTTCATTTACTATCCTTGACATAAAATGACATGATAGACTGAAGAGGAGAAGTTGTTTTCCTTTGTGTCTCCATTATAGACTTACACAGTGAAATAATAAGCAGCCTTTGACCTTGTTCTGTTTGTGTTCTGCATCACCTCTGCAGCTGATTGAAAAATAAAATATGGGATGTGTAGATTTAAAGCCATTCAAAGTAACAGACTAGCTAGACTTTATGATTTGTGCTGAATTATTTATTGCACAATAAATCACAGAATCACAGAATCCTAGGGGTTGGAAGGGACCTCAAAAGATCATCTAGTCCAACACCCCTGCCAGAGCAGGGTCAGCTAGAGTACATCACACAGGAACGCATCCAGG
>VZRW01011179.1:265049-300647 GCA_013398125.1 Aegotheles bennettii | reverse complement strand
AGGAGAACCTCTCTCGACCTACTAACCACCCCCTTTCTAATGCACTCGAGGATGCCATTGGCCTTCTTGGCCACAAGGGCACATTGCTGGCTCATGGTCATTCTTGTGTCCACCAGGACCCCCAGGTCCCTTTCTCCTACACTGCTCTCCAGCAGGTCAGCCCCCAGCCTGTACTGGTGCATGGTGTTGTTAAATAAATGACTTATCTGTTTTAGCAGACAATCCATCCACTCACCTCCTTCCATGTGCTATTGTTCAAAAGGGCTTAAACACAGTCAGAAGAGAGAAGAAGCAATGGAAGCAAGCAAGATGCTGGTGGCTAGTCATCAGAGAAAGGAAATAAACCCAGAAGTTGTTGGGTTTTTTACATTATAGCACTGATAGACATTAAGCAGGAAGGTTCTTCCCGATATTTTTCTGCCTGTTCTAAGTGGTCCAAAATGGAAGTACGGTTCCCTATACTGAATAAACACAGGCTAGGCAGAATGGGTGCCCCAAGATCCCACAGAGATAGAACAGCACAACTTGGTGAGGGACACCATAAGGCAACAAAAACCTGCTCTGACTTGCTTATCTGACATACAAAATGTTGCATTTAACATGCATTTTCTACTAGTTTTGAAGGATTTGCACCACAATACATTGAATACACTTCTAGATATTATATGGCAAAGGTCTGTGGCCTGTATTGCACAGAAGACCCAAAACTAAACATAGACTGATTTTAAAAAATGTTTCACACATAAGCGTCAAAGTTTTTAACTCCCTCTGAAACAAGCACCACAGTATTTCTGTATTCTCTGGAAGCCTGATTTTCTGAAGAGTTTATGCAGTCAAACTATCTCTGTGTTCACACACACATATATATGTACAGATGTGTCCATCCCATACAACCACAGAACAGCTGAGGTCGGAAAGCACCTTTGGAGACCATCTGGTCCAACCCCCGGTCAGAGCAGAGGCAATTAGAACAGCTTTCTCAGGGCTGCATCCAGTTGGGATTTGAATATCTCCAAGGATGGAGACTCTACAACCTCTTTGGACAACTTGCTCCAGTGTTTGACCACTGAACAGTAAAAAGGTTATTTCTTATGTTCACACAGAATTTCCTATATTTCTAATTATGTCCATTGCCTCTCTGCTGGTGTCACTGGGCACCACCACTGAGAAGTATCTGGCCCATCTTCCTTGCACTCCTCTCCCCTCCACTCAGGTATTTATACATATTGATAAGGTCCCCTACAGCCTTCTCTTCTCCAGGCTGAATAATCCCAGCTCCCTCAGCCTCTGATTGCATGATAGGTGATCCAGTCCCTTAACCATCTTTGTGACCTTGTGTTGGACTCACTCCAGTATGTCCATGTCTGTCTTGCACTGGGGAGCTCAGCTCTGGACACAGCATTCCAGATCTGTCTCAGCATTGCTGAGCAGAGGGGAAGGATCACCTCCCTTGACCTGCTGGCAATGCTTTGCCTAATGCAGCCCAGGAGGCTGTTGGCCACCTTTTCCCCAAGGACGCATTGTTGGCTCATGTGTCACTCCTGCTAGTTTTCTATCATCTGCAAACATGCTGAGGGTGCATTTGGCCCCATTGTTCAAGTCACTAGGGAAGAGATTAAACAGTACTGGCCCGAGTAACAACCCTCCAGGGTACCTCAGTGGTGACTTGGCCTCCAGCTGGACTCTGAGCTGCTGCTGACAACCCTCTGAGCCTAGCAGTTCAGCTGGTATTCAGTCCACCTCACTGTCCACTTATCTAGTCTGTACTTTCACATTTTGTCTTGAGAGTATTATGAGAGACAATGTCAAGAGCCATGCTAAGGTCAAGATAAACAACATCCACTGCTCTCCCCTCATCCACTGAACCAGTCATCTCATTGTAGAAAGCTGTTGAGTTGGTCAAGCATGATTTGACATTTTTAAATTCATGCTGACTACTCCAAATTAATTGGGATTATTTGCTCCATCACTTTCCCAGGGACTGTGGTGAAGCTGACCCACCTGTGGTTCCTCAGATTCTCCTTCTTGTCCATGTTGAAGACAGGAGTAACATTTCCTTTCTACCAGGCTTCAGGAATTTCCCCCAATTACCATGACCTTTCAAAGAGAGTGGCCTCACAATGACATTGGCTGGCTCCCTTAGCACTCATGAGTGCATCCCTTCAGGTCCCATGGATTTGTATATGTCTAGTCTGGCTAAATGTTCCCTGAAATAATCCTCCTTCTTTAATCCTGATCCATAAGCTCTCAGCTGACTCATCATCTCTCCCTAGGCAAAGCTCCATGCACTCCCACTACTGTTTCACATGGAGCTCTCACACCTCCATAGATTTCAAATCTTCTAGTTGATTTCAGAGAAAGATCTATCATCCCAAGCATGGGAAGTTCCTACTATATTTTTCATGGAAACATGTCTCCATGGGGACACACAGACACACAAAGACACACACAGACACAACACTGGGATGCAGGAGTTGCTCAACCCTTCTTAGACATTGGAAATCTAGTTATAGAAATCAAATAAATGGGGACCCAAAGAAAGGGGAAAATCAGACTACATTATTTCTACTGCATACAAAGCAATTCTGTATTTTTTATAGAAGCATTGTGAAGCTTTGGACCTTTTAACACAGAAAACTCTGAATGTTATTCTCAGAAGAAAGGAACTGCTACATCATAGGACATCCCAAGGGAACTTGAGGAAAAAAAGTGAGACATTCCTTACACAGCAGGAGTCCAGATCACGAAGTTGTTATCCAGTCCTACCACTGCCTGTACTTTCCACAAGAATTTTAACTGAGCTACAGCCCCTTAAAATTAAGGCATTTACTTAAGGATTTTGTACTGTTAAAGAAAATATGAAATATTATTCATTGGGTCATACACACTGGGGCTCTCATGAGCACTGGAAGCTCTCACTAATGTAAGTCATTTGTATAGTTTTGGTGCCACACAAGCTACTGCCTCTTATTTGTTCTATACCAAAGGCCAGTGACACACTTATACCAAACTTATAGAGAAGAATGAAATCAAAAACCCTAAGACTCCAAATGTGAAGAAACAGTTCCCACTTGCTGTTTCAGAGCCCCTCATCCTTCAGATTTACACAAGAAGGAGAGGGAATGAATGCAGTCACTGGATGAAGTTACAAACTGCCCTTCAAATACTGAAGAATTATTCTGATGGCTGTTGTTGACAACATGTTTATTATTTCCTGGTGTAAACAGCCATATGTTCTATGAAAAAAAAACAACCCAAACCTGGATTTAAATGAGTTCCCACTGCTTGTTTGCAAGTAAGAACTTCTTGGAATTGTTTTAAAGGTTACCGCTATTTGCCTGCTTTCTAAATAAGCAGGAATGAGGAACAAAACCATCAGTTGTTACCTCAGGCAGGTATCTCCTGCAAACAGGGCTACTCAAATGCCAGAGTTCGACCTCGATTTGGGGTTGCTGCGGGTTGGATGTGGAGGGAGCCCCCAGCATCAGTGTCCTGCTGAGCAGAGCTTAGTGCTGCTCCCAGTGCATCAGGAGTAGCCCTCACCCCAGGGAATGATGGCACAGCTGGCCTTGTGCTAAGGAATCAGATGTTTCTCTTTTGAAAGGTTTCTTTGTTTCCATAAATAATGGGTAAAATTCTTGAAAGAGCAAATCTTCTTTCTCAAAAGTGACAGGAAGCCCTTGAGCTGGAGCCTCCAGCGCAGCTGCAGACAAGGTACCTGATGACAGGGATCTGTAAGATCCAATGTGCCCAAATACTTTTGAGAGTCTGAGCCAAGTGCTTGGGTTTCACCTATAAGCAAAGGAACAGAGACTTCAAAGTACTATTTTTTTAGAGTACTTAGCTGTCCTAATGTGACATTGTGAAATACACCCGCAGCACCCAAGTGCCCCTTGTAATTATACAGCTTTTTTCTGTCTAGTCTTTGCTGGTTTTGAAAAGTTTACCCCAAATCTGTAGCTACTCACCCAGATGTCCACAAGCCCAACCATTCTTGAGAAAGATCTGCTGTCAGTTACACCCTACAAATCATCTTGATACCAATATACACGGTGAATAGATGCCTCCATCAGGCCAGAACAGTACTTTGCTAGCAATTCATATGAAATAACATTGCACAGGGGCAGTCATAGAATCATAGAATGGTTTGGGTGGGAAGGGACCTTAAAGATCATCCAGTTCCAACCCCCTGCCATGGACAGGGACACCTTCCTCTAGACCAGGTTGCTCAAAGCCCCATCCAACCTGGCCTTGAACACTTTCAGGGAGGGAGAATTCGCAATCTCCCTGGGTAACCTGTTCCAGTGTCTCACCACCTGCACATTAAAGAACTTCTTCTTAATATCCAGTCTCATTCTATCCTCCTTTAGTTTGAAACTGTTCCCCCTTGTCCCACCACTCCATGCCCTCACAAAAAGTTCCTCTCCAGCTTTCCTGTAGCCCCTTCAGGTACTGGAAGGCTGCTCTAAGGTCTCCCCAGAGCCTTACCTTCTCCAGGTTGAACAACCCCAACTCTCTCATCCTGTCTTCATAGGATAAGTGCTCCAGCTCTCCAATGATCTTTGTGGCCCTCAAATGTGGCCCTCCTGCATAACTGTGCAGTGTCTCCCCTCTCCGTTACTATGTGGCCAGCATTAATATTCCAGGCAGAAACAAGAGAGTGTCAGGTGGAGGCTGAAGAACAGCCTTCTAGGCTCTTGTAAATCTGTCTTGTAAGTGCAAGTTGCTGTTCCAAAGGGCTTTTATATTACCTACAAGAGGATCACTCCAAGGGCAGTGTCAGGAGATTTCTGTCACCACAAATGGTCCTCCTTAGACGATCTTCTGCAGCTCTCAAGCATTTGTCATGAATTATTGCCACCATGGTCACAGGACACCTGAAGCACAAGTATCCTCTCTATTCTTACTGCCAACATTCAAGATGTCAGTTTACCATATTTTTCTCTAAACCTAGGAGCAGAGGTTTTCTCTCAGGTATGAAGAAGCAGTTCAAGTATTAAACTTGACTCCGGTAGAATATTGCATTTTGTCCTCCAAAGAGTTCTTCTGTTACAAAACCATACAGTCATCCAAAAGCAGTAATTAGAAGAACAGAAATTTTTTACTTAGTTATAAATATGAGCAATAGGTAATATTAAAAACAACCACACTAGAAAAAAATCCACTGAAGTGGTGTGTTCATTCACTCACATCTGCCCACACTGCTTCCATATGAAAAGGACAACACTTTAGAATTAAATTTAATAAAAAGTGATATAAAATTAAATAAAAAGTGATATAAAAGAAATTTAATCTAAGTAGAGCCATTTTAGTAGACCTGAAGCTGTCCCGGCCTTTTGGAATTTTGCTAAATCAGAGGTGTTAGTTTTCCTGTTGCTGTGTCCATGGGCCAGCAGAAGCCCATGGCAGCTGGGTGCTGTCCTTCCACACTGACATGCTGGAGATCATTCTGTGGGAATGCCTTATGTTAGCATTAATGCAAACGACATGATGTGCTAGTACAGATGTCAGGTGAGAATTTCACAGTTACGATAAAAAACAGCACAAAGCCTGTAGCTGGCTGGCGTACCAGGAAACCTCTGCAGACTTATGCAATCCTGTTTGTTCCAGTTACGTCAATCAAAATTGTTCTGGCTCAGGAAAAATAAAGCAACTACAAACAACTATTTTCAAATAACAAAACTCCTAAAATGTAATTGCAGGAACTCTGAGCTCTGCTTTATTCCCATATTAAAAAACATTCCGTACATATCAGGGATTTGTCAGAATTCCCCATCCTCCGTCTTGCCTTCTTGTAAAATTTACTTTTAATAACTGTCAGCTTCCTGAACCACAAATCTCTCTCTTCTGTTTTGCTGTTATTCACTGGGGCAAAATAAAATGCTAAGGCACAAAGAGAACACAGGTGTGTTTATCCTGGGTCAGGGCAAAATGAATTTGCACTCTGGCAGGAGTGGAAACACAAGCAAGGGGATAATGGGTTGTTTCCAGCTTTTGCTGGCTGCAGTGGGAGGTCTCCTAGAGGGGCTTGCTAAAGGACACCAGCCAAAACTGCACCTCCACCTGCACCTCTTACTCCCACGTGGTGCCCACTGTGATGACTTATCTTGGAGGGAATGTGACCATCCTCTTCCTATTGTAGAAAGTCCCAAACTTGCAGAGGGGTGAGAGACACCTTAAACACTGCAATTTTCCCCCAAGAAACCATCCTGCTTCCTTCGCAATCTGAAACCTTATCATTACAATCAGGGAGTAAGCACCAGGGAGAGGTTTAAAGGCCTTTCATCCCACCAGTGTCTCCGAATTGGAAGCTTGGAAATAACACAATCCAGTGCAGATGCTATAGTGCAGCTCTCTCTTACTGCAGTGCTCTCCTGATGAGGCCAGAAATCCCCCTTGTGCCACAAATGGAAATAGCCTTATGGAAGAAAACAGATAGATTTTGGGCAGAGATTTTTCAATTGTTTAAATCTTGTCCATTTCCATGGCCATTAGGTGTTAGTCACCTTTCAAAAATCCCAATAAGCACCACTGCTTCATACCCTGACTTTTAGCTAGCAATGGTAGGTGCCTATAAAACCACGTTTTCTATGTGTGGGAAGAGGGCTGAGGCAATTACTTTGCTGGAAAAGTACAGGGAGAAATGAAGCTTAAGAAACCGGAGCAAAAGTAATTACACTTTAAACCCACCATGCAGAATTCTATATAAAACATGTACAAATACTGAGAATACAGCGGTCAGTTCAGGCAACTGGCTTTTTTTTTTTTTTTGCTATACTTTATAGACTTTGCTATAAAACTCTTGTACGATTTCATCTAGCACCCAACAGAATTATTTCCCAGACCCAGCTCTCTATTTCTTCAACACACACCCAGTGTGTTGTGCAGTCACAGGCTGTTCCTGCTGCAGGATGATGAGAAGATACATCCTTGGCACATACATAGTGTCATACTGACCTGCAGTATTGACTACAGACCCATATCCCATTATGCCAGGAGCTGCACAGAGTAGAAAGAATTCAAGAGCAACCAGGGAGGGCCCTCGCAAGAAGAGGGAGGGAAACAGAGCACATAGAGCTTTTACTATTGCTTTGCAATTAGGTAGAGAGTGATCTCTTTCTGGTCCTGCGAATAGGAAAAAAAAAAAGCAGTTGTGAGGCCTGCTCCACATCCACTCTCCACAATGCTGACTACCCAGTGGTAATTGTCCTTCTCTAGAGTGAGCTTTTCCAAGGTAAGCACATTTCCATAAGCCAGTGCAAGCACATAAACACCTACCATGCATGCAGATCAGGTATCCTCCTCGGCCTTTAAATGTGTGACCAGTTAGAGCACTCATGCTAATTCCTGGTTACAAACACAATCTTCAATTATGAACAAAATACCATGAAGGAATGCCTGCATAGGTAATAGACAAATATTAAAAACACATGGGAGCAAGCTCTGTTTTCCAAAGTAAATCCAGCAGTTGGTCTTCAATTACAAACATGGTCCAATAATTCATTATACTACTTCGAAGCTCATTGCTTGACCCATGTATAGACCATATATAAGCTTATTTGAAACTGTCTCAGCAGAAATGCTGACCACATTTTTAATACCCAGTGTCTCCTCACCAGAAGATGTTTTTACTTGCTAAGGATATTCTTGCACATGGATTTGTTTGTCAGGAAAGTCCATGGAAACTTTCCTGCATATATTGCAGAGTACTACAAAACCAAAAGCCTGCCAAAGCAAACACCTGGAAAATGGCATTCTCAGGGTATACATGGGGATAATTAAGACACTCTGTGAGAAAGTGGGAGCTCTGGCCTTTTCCTCTCTCAGGTTGCCATTAGGCTAAAATGGAGAATCTTCCTTCTCTTCCCCAGAGCACACTGCTGCTGCCCAGCACACTGGACATCAATTTGAGTGTATTTGACTTTCTATCAATACCTCTGGGAATGGAAAGGAGCACTGACCTGGGCTCCCAGGCAACTTAATGCCTCCACTGTCAACTATCAACTGATTCTAAGGTTCTTTAACTTTTAAGGGCACACAAAGAGCCTGAATTAAGACTCAAACTAAGTGTCTCAAGTCATGACTAAGTGAAATTTAAGTCTAGTGTAGCTCTATATATTCAATAGGACCAGCTCAAATGTTGATTGCTAAATGCTTGTCATCAATTTTTCACAATCATCAAGGAGAGAATTGGTAGAAAATATTTAATCAAAATATAAAAAAACCCAAACAACAAAAAAGGTGCAGAAAAATATAATCTACTCATGAACAACTTACAAATAATAAAGTCACTCTGTAAAAAATTTGGCAGGACCCACAGCTTGAATTATGCCACAGATACTCTCAAATGCTCCATTTTTTTCCCAGTTAGAGCAAAACACTCCCTGGTCCTTTAATACCAGAAGACAAGGGGGTGCTCTGTAGATAGAAGTGTGCTGTACTGTCATGAAAAATTATAGCCTGCAGGGGCAAGTAGAGCAATTCAGAGATTTTCTTTTTCTTTTCTTTTTTTTTTTCCTGTCCATCTGCAGGCTGGTGGGCTCGGAGGAGGATGCAGCAGCCACTGAAACATAGCCACACAAACCCTCCTCTGAAAGCCAGGATTCAGAGGGCTTCTGCCTTCTGGAGAAGGTTCAGGCACTTCTTCCTGCTTCTTCCATGTCACTGGGAAGTCCCACACAATCCTTTTTCCCAGTCCCCTCTGGGAGGCGGGAAAGCCCTGAAGAAACCCAAGTCTCAACCTCCTATAAAACAGCAACTAAGGCAGCCAGCATGCCTGAGTAGCTGTGTGCATGACAGGAGAATGCAGCTCAGAGATAGAGGAGGAGAGGACTGGGACAAAGGCAAGGTGAGTAGGCTGACAGCAACAAGACTGGGCAGGTCCAGCTGCGTAAGGGTATGGAGTTCAAACAGGGTGATGCACAGGGAGGTTCAGGTTCTGGCCTCCTATAAAAAAGCCACCCTTAAGTTCCATCCCATCATATATTAGGCTATAATAATAATATATTAGGCTATAAGGAAGCACAGAGAGGGGGATCCATCATTTCCCTGCCTGCACAAGACTCATCTGTGATCAGAAGTATTAACTCAAACTACCTAAATGATCACCAACTCTCCAAACATTTCTCCTTCCATTAAAAGAGTAAAGTAGTTAAATGGCCAACTCCTAAATCCATTAATATAGAGGCAAGGTTTTCTGCGGGTGCCTTGGCCTTCAGAAGCTGTTTTGCTAAATCAGACATTGAAAAGAGAAAGAAACTTCCATAACTAAAGCTGCCCAGGCGATGGTAACCTGGCCGCCTCTTTCTCTGCCTCAGGTCTGTGCTGACCAGCAGCAGCACACCACTGCCAAATGGACAACATGGTCCACTTCTACAGCCACTGCACAGCATGCACATGCCACCCCACAGCATTATGCTTTGAGTTCCCCAGCAGAAGGGCCACAGGTGAGTCTTTCTCATTCCATATCTCACCCAACCAGGCAACTGCTGGCCTCTGCTGGTTTTTCTCTTTATTTCCTTCATTTTTCAGCAGTTTGCAGAATTAAAATATACTCGGTTGCTCAACCGTCATCTGAAACACAATCAAGATTAAGAAATCTACATTTTGTGTCTTTCTGAACAAAGTGCCTTCAGGTATCTTGAGATAATACACTCATTTTCAGCTTGCTGTCAGCAACAATTTTGTCTCACCCCCTCCATTTTTTTTTTGTTTTAATATGAAATGCATTCAAACAGAAACCAAGTATCTCCAAAGCCAACAAGGAAAGGATTTCTTCCTCTGATTGAAGTGGAGTTAGCAGGGTTGTGATGAAGCACTGCATGCCGAGACCTGTACAATACCAGCAATGAACACGTATTAAGATGAGAGGAGTCGTTGTAAATCTCTGGGCAAAGGGGTTGGGCTCATCTCTCTGCAGCCTGATGTATACCTCATTATTTCAACAGCAGACAAACAGCAAGAGCAAGACCAGATTGTTTACAGGAGTGTGGAGGTAAATCTTCACAGTATTTTGTTTCTTCTGTAGTTGGTGATGACAACAGGTGATTATGAAAAGCAACTGAAGTATTTCTTCCCAAATTGGATGATTCATAACTCCTTGTTGATGCTGTTGTCTCCAAACCAAAGGTTGTGGAAAATGGTGAGAGAAGGAAGGAGGAAGAAAAGAGAAGGCACAAAGAAAAAGTAACACAGTGCACTTGCAGCAATCTCTGCAATCCTGAGCCATCCCTACACGCATTCCTTAAGCTGCACATACAAATGAGCATGCAGTCCAACACACAGGTAGGAACAGGAGTAAAACATTTTAAAAAGTACAAAAACAATGCCTACATGGAAGGCAGGAGATTAAGTACAGGCAATAGTCTAGACACTGGGTCATGCACTTAAAGCCCATTCATAATTTTTCACGCTAAACTGTCACTCAGAATACCCCAAAATGAATAAGCCTGAGTAAAGCCCAGAAAAGTCTTTGTCTGGTCACAAGAATCAAGAAGAGCATAGGTTAACATGTGCTACATCCTCACCTGCCTTCATCAGAATAACTAGAACAAAGCCAGTGCAGCTGTGCCAGTTTACACCAGCTTAAGCTATGACCTGTTTAAACATTTCTGGATGGAGTCCAGCGATAAGAGTCTAGACATTGTTATTCAGAAATAACTTGATCTTCATCTTTTGCTTTTGTACAGAAAGGAAGAGGAAATGTATGTCACAAAGACACATTTCATGCAGAACAGCAGGGAAAGACAGGATGGTAACCCAATTAAAGGCAGATCAGAAATCTTTCAAAGCCATTTATAAAGAAACATAAACTATCTCCAGCCTCCGGTGACTGAATGAAGAGATTGCATGGGGCAAGGAATCAGGTGATCTGCCTTGCAAAATCTTCTTCGCCTCAGAGAACAAACTTCAAGAGCCCATTTCATCAGCCTTGCCCCTTCAGTCACTGCTGCAATCTTCTGCTTTTCTCTTCCTCAGTTCCTGATCTGCCAGACCCAGCACTCAAGAAAACAAGTCTTGCTACTGTCTGCTATCTCATCTTTGCAAGGAAAAATCTAAGGAGCTTGCAAGGTCTTCTGTGGTTAGGGGCTATGTCAAACAGCACTGGGGTTTTTGCCCCTGGTTGCTTACTAGAAAGATTGTCTGAAGGAAAATACCTTCCCTAATTCCAATATTTTGTATCTTTTTGGTCTTCGTTGCCTCTAGGTCTCCTGGTCATAAAGTTTTATTTTTAGTTTACTCCTCTTTATGTAACTTCCATGGAAGAATTCGGCATGCTCCTTCCACACGAATATCTGCACTAAGACCTGGGAGATGAGGGATTCTTTGAAAGGAACATCTGTGAAGTCTTTGTGCTACAGCTTCCCGAAGGCCCTGACATTCTGTCTCTTCCTTTGCTTCTACATTAGCTTCTTGTCTCTTCATAAGCAGCTTTTAAGTATATTTTTAGGTAGTTGAACAATTCAAACGGTTTGCCTGGAGCCAGCATTTAAACTTAGACCTATATTTTCAGAAAAATAGACTTAAAGTTAGAATGGTTATTTAGAAGTTTCAAGAAGGTCAATCTCCTGCTGACATTTTTACATACATTATTTTTGTAGCTGCTTATATATCAGATGAAAAAATTGTATGTTATAAAGAAACATATCTATTTCAAGAGAAAGAAAAAGAGGTCACTAAATTCTATTATAAAATGGCAGGCTTCTATTTATTTACCTATACTTCTCAGGCTAAGCTCAGTGGGACTGCTTTAGTATAACCCAGATGTCTTGGTTTTCGCAGTCAGGGCGGACTGCAAGCCCCCAAGACAATAATTTATTGCTTACTTCTCCCCAAAGGGAAGAAAATAAACAATGCACATGGCTGTGAGATTGGAATTAAAACAAACCATACAAATTTAATGAAACAGGGAAAAAAGGGAACAGGTACAAAGGAAAATGGAAGGAAAAAGGGTAAATATATTTACAAAATCCCGAAACCAGGAGTCCAGGGAAGAAAGAATTCTCCTCTCGTCTCTCCAATGGCTGCCTAGAAAGTTCAGCGAAGAAGAAAAAAGAACTGATAGAAATGGCAGTTTCTTGCTCTGCTCTGCCGCCGCCCCCCCTCAGGAATGCAGTCCAAAACAGAGAGAAGAAAAAAACAACTTAGCTCAGTACTTCTTCAGCTTATCAACAAGAAGGCTCGATATGGAATAATTCGTTTAACTCGTTTGTTCCCGAGACGGACAAAACTTCAAACTATAACACCAGACTACAATTTGATGAGATGCTAAGGTCTGTGTTCGAGGTCCTAGTACTGCATCTCAAACATCATCCACACATCATGACAAGCACTGGTTCAGTAAAAAACCCTCAATTTTTTAGTTCTTTTTTATCAAAAACATTTTTTTAGATTAATGTGGCGGGGTAACCAGCATGTTGCATTGCATGCTGTATATTCTCCTGTAGCTGGCCAAAACCAGCATAAACCTTCTAGGGAGCCCTTGGGAGTTGAACAAAAGCATGGTCACAGCCCACACACTAGTCTCATCCAACAGGGCACAGGTTCTACTTATAAGTGGGCAACTACAGCCTTAGAAGAGACATGGAGATGAAAACCAAATTATCTCAGCAGTATCAGAATGGATACAATGGTTGGATATTCAAGAGTAAAAATGTTAAAATGGAGTGCTTCCTCTCACAGGTGTGTCCCATCTCAAGAGTGCAGGACTCACTGGAAGACAGCAATCAAACTTGACACACAGATTAGTTCTCCTTTAAAAGAACTCCAGCTGTCTTCACCATAGTCTGTCTTCACCATAGTCTGTCTTCCAGTTCCAGGGAACCCAAACTTCCCAGTGTTACTCAGGTATCTGTTGAGAAATTGTCTCCATCAACAATATGAAGACAATACAAAGAGATGAAGGATGGGGAACTCCAACAGATTTTGCTTGGAAAAGAGTACAGTGGCTCCAAGCATATCACCCCTTCCTTGATGGAGAAACTTGTCTTAGGTACCCAGCTGGCCTCTGGATGATCTGGCAATACCAACCTCAGCAGCTGAAGATTTGCTTCCTCCCACAGATGAGGTCTATTATCAGCAGCAAAGCTGTGCTGGCCCTAGACACTGTGTAACAGAAGTTACACAGGAGTTGCTGGAAAGCCACGTGTGGCTCAAGGGTCACTACACAGTCACTACTGTTTTAGCCATGTCTGCTTACCATTTGGATTGCTGCAGGATCACCTGCCTACCTGCTCATTTCTATTGCTGCTGTTTCATTAAGCCTCAGACTACATGTACAAAACCAAGTAAAACCAAACACTGCAGTTCTTGCTTTCTTCCAGCACTGCTCCTGGCCTGACTCATCCACCAGTCACCTCTTCACTTTATACTTGTTATTTCTGCTGGTGCTTTCCCTCTCATGCCTCCCATACAAATGATAGCAGCTACCATCCAAACATCAGGACCTTCAAAGACTGCCACAACTGCAGTCTCAAAACTGGAATACTTCCCCTCCCCACACTGCTAGCAGCATACCTTTTGCTGGCAATTACTTTGGATGTAGCCTGTGATGCTGAATTACAGGAGACTGAGCAGAAGGAAAACCAGAACACCAGTGGGGTGACTTGACCTTGACAGTCAAGGAAGATAGTATGTAGGTGACAGGGTCAGCAGATGGAAAGGTTTAGCTGGTGCAGGACTATGTAAAGAACACTATGTAAACAACTGTGATGGGGCCGTACTGGAAGAATGATTTACCACTTTTCAGCTCATCTCCAGGTATTCTCTACAGTAATATGTTCTTATCTAGAGCACATGCAAAGTAATCCAAAGAAACCTAGTCTTCTTGTGACCTCAAAATGGAAATTCAAAACAAGTGTATATCTTTGATATTTGCTTATCTGGGCTTCAGCTCTCCCTCAGTAAAACAAAGAATTATACTAATCTCCAGAAAGGAATGAAAATTGATTCAATAGTATTAATGATAGTTCTGAGAACTACCACAGAAAAGCCCATTAGGAAATTAACACTTGTGACTTTGGTGTAGTGTTAAACAGAACCCACTGGAACATGGTCCAAAGCTGCATAGTGAAACTGTTGAAGCTGTTCATCATCCCTCTCCTGCACTGAACAAAGCAAGCATCCTAGAGAAAATGCAGCATGTAGTCATGCAATGAAAACCTGTATCATAACGCATAGAAAGGATATAAACTCAGGTAACATGGCAAATGTTAATTCTAACACATCTTCAGAGCTACTACATTTGTAACTCAATTTTCATCTAATACAGCCTCTTGGATGGAATATTGGTATATGCTAGCAAAAAAGAAAACAGCTGGATGTCATTTTTTCCCCCTCTAAGGAATGTCACGTTTGGAATGGCCCAGTGGGCAAAGGCGAATACATAATGGTTATTCAGAAAGCAATTAGATTCTGACCGCAGGGAAAAGTTTTCTGAATGAATTGAGCTTTAATAGAATAGATCCAATAGTCTTTCTGTTCCTCTCTTTCTTTTATAAGGAATCCTTTTCCCTTAGAGTTAAGATCTGGGTTAACGATGAACACATAATTATACTCTTCACACAGTTCTTCACTATGAACTCATACATATATCTTACTAGTTACAACAGCTGCATTCTAAGACAGTAGTCAGTGTTTTGGGCTGATACAAATAACAAAAGCAAGTTAGCAACCCAAGCTAAAATTAAAAGGATTTTATTTGCCTTTGAGCAAATTCTAATGATCAAGAAATCTCACATCTTCTGCTGCTTCTTTTGGCTCTAAGACATGAGAAGTTACACTGTATTTAGAAAGCTAAAAAATAACAGGCCTAACTCTGCTCTCAACAATATGGGCATATCGTAAAGCAAAGGCAGGAGGGTTCAGGTAGGTTATGGAAGCAAACACCGCTACCAGATCTCATCAAAGGCTAACCATCAGCAGGAAACAATAAGGCTGCTATAAGTCAGTGTTTGATAACATAAGAAAAGTTAAGTCTTCACAGTATCTAATCTCATACCTCTGTAATGACAAACTAAATACCTACATTACCTAACAACCAGCAATAGACATGCTTGGATAGTAGCACAGCACAGGCAGTACAGACCCTGAAGGAGGTTGGGAGGGAAGGAATAAAACAATTTTTTCTTTGTTTTTCTTATACACATCCTCATACCAAGGACAGGCTGACAGTTTGCTCCAGCCTAAGAGGTATAAGGCAATACTGAAGAGAAACAGCTTTGCTAAGTAGCTACAGAGCAAAACACGCTCTTCTACATAGGGAAGTCTCACCATAGCAGCTGTGCTTTTTTCTGCATAAATTACTATTACTGTTTTTGCATTGTTCCTAAAACAGCACATTACTGAACCAGCTCAAAAAGCACTGACACCTTACAGACTCATTTTTCTAGGGGATTTGTCAGTTCTCAGTTCTAGCAATTACGTACACCAGGGTTGCTTTATGCAGGTTTGAATATACCAGCTGTTGCTGGTCTTCAGACCGAATTAATTTCAAGTGTCTCTAATTAACCAGTGAGATCAGGTGCTCTCATAACAGACTGCAGTGTTGGCTCAGTTTCTTGGTGCATCAAAACCAGTCTTCTGTGTTTGGTAGTGATCAACAGCTGAGGTGTGAGTGAAAACGCTTGAGGTTACATCAATTCCTTTTTCAATATCAGGTGTAATATAAGGTGGATAAACCTCTTTTCTTCCCATTTTATAATACTATTTCTTCTTTGTAAGTGGGGAAAAAAAAGGCTTTGTTGTTCAATACATTTCTATGTCTGAGCAGCCAGAATACCTGGAGATCTGTAGTACAGCTCAGTTTTGATGTCTGTGATGACTTAAAAGAAAAAATACTTCCTTGATCTGGTAGCAGTATCTACAAGAATATTTACTCTGTAGTGAACAGTATCTAGTTATTAAGTAGAAGAAAGGGCTTTTTGGTTATTAGCAACATGCAAATAGTGAATGAATTTTAATCATGAAGGTTTTTCATAACAATGATAAAACACCTGCTTGGACACACACCAAAGTTAAAACACATGAATGATATCGCAAGTCATCAAATGATAAGATCTTGGTCTTATGAAGTGTTTTTCACTAGCATGCTCAGATCATAAAGCACACTTAAATTGAAATCAATACTATGGGAAAACAACTGGGAAGCTGGTAGACAGAGAAGTGCACTCTGCCAGCCAAGAGGTCAGTGGGAGTTGTAGACAGAAAATCTTTGTCTCTTAATTCTCTGATCAGTTTTCTGTCCACCACACTGCTGCAGGCTACTGTCATTTAAAGTTGTTTCTGATTTTTTTTCGAAGATACAACATTATAGACACAAGTGCAAAAAGACCAAGAGAAAAATAATCCTCATGGACCAATTATGACAAGAGTTTGTCCGCTGAAACCCAACATCCTCCACATCATCAGGTCAGGCTTCAAGGAACACATTGGAGAACTATGTTTTATGATGTTCAAATAATGTGTGAAAGAAAAGCTGTAAATGTTTCTGCAGCCACTCTTCAGCATATAATCACTTTCAGAAAGAAGTATCAGGATTGTGTTCTGGTATTTTTGAGAACTGTAGACGTTGGTTTCTTCTCTACAAGTGATTTTTAAGACATGCTGGAAGAACATGACAACTGTATTTTCATTTATTTTATGGCTCTCTGTGAAACTGGATGTAATGGTTTACTGTTTCTTCCTCCGTTCTCTATAACGGCTCATTTAATCAGAAGTTGATAGTCTAGTGGATGAAAATGTTAAAAAGCCCATAGAAATGTATTCAGTCTCCTGCCCTTTGCAGGCAGGCCACAATAAAATCAGTTGTGAAGATGTGAGAGCAACCGATCTAGAACTGGAAAGATTGAGTTTCTTGAATACTTTTGACATATACAATATCTGTGTATTATAGATGTTGAAGTTTACCTGGTTTATGATCTTCCCTCTAAATCTCTCTGTTTGAACCCATTGGGTTGGATCTGTGAAGGGATGTCAATGCCTGAAGCCAGACTTAGGCGGTGTTTAGGTCCTAACTTCAAAATATGCAAATCTCAAAAATCTCACTTAGCACTACAGACATACAAAGTCTGTAGACATCTAAACTTTCACCCATACATTTTCCCAGCAACTTAAAGTTCTGCTTCTGGGCCTGCTCAGAAACTCCAGCCAAGCTCTACAGTCAGGTCATCCCCCTACCTACATCTCCTGAAGGTCCTGGTTCAGTTGCTGTGCTCACTTAATGAACACCTGTAACATCCTTTTCTCCTATGACAGCTGTCACTTCTGTTTGGAAACATGGCTAGCATAAACCTTCCAGTTTAGATGCTCTCAAGAAAGGGCAACAAAGGGCTTCCAGCAGATATGAAGAACGAAGTGGCAACATTTTCCTGTCTCCTCAAAAGTACATTGGGATATTCCCACAAAAAATATTGCAGATAAAGCATTGTTGTATATGGCTTTAAGGGTCTCCTCTTAATTTTTCTTTTTTTTTTTCTTTTCTTTTTTTTTTTTTCTCCTATTTTCTTTTTTTCTTTTAAGCTCAGTTGCAAAATCAGTCATTTCTTTGTTTCCTTTTAGAAACAGCAGAACAGTATTTCCATTTGATTTTTTTTCATCTTTCCTGGACACAATAGAGACCACCAGTGATGTTACAAAACCTGTATACAGTGTTTCTGAAACGTTCTCTGTGATCATCCCAGCTCCACAAAGCTTCTTATTAAACAGTGAGAAGAGCAGAGATGGCAATTTTGTATCATCCACAGGATATAGCTATGCAGCATAATTTTTTTGGAAAGTGTTTTATATTGGATGCTAGGGATGCAGACAGATTTTAAAAGAGCCTTGTTTTAAGAAGTACATGAAACTCCTAAACCAGTGTCCTCTCTGTGTTCCTATTCCAAGCTCAGTTTCACTTCTTCTTAGATGCTGCAGGATATGAGTCAGCAATGACACTTAAACCATATCTGTTTTGAAGACAAGGAAAATCTGCAATGACCGACAAGTCTATTGTCTGATGATACATAAATGCATTAGCTGAGTAACTACACCATCATCTTTGGTATAAACCTTGCTCACCTTGCTGTCTCTTCTTTCTCTAATCATCCTGACTTACTTTTTTAGGTAAAATCTGAGATTTAACAGATTCTTTCAGTATACTCACATTTTCAAATTCAAAGCCAAAATCTGCCAGTAAGTTCTTCATAGATTATAAACTGCCTTCCACCATTTTATACATGGCAAAATATTAAATTGATTTATTGTAAGAATATATTGCTACAAGAGTTAGACTTGAACTCATGGATCATCAACCAGAGGTGACAAATTAGCCATCTAATGTACTCTGTGGGCTTTATCTTCTGTGATAATCCTAGAAAATGTTTTACTGTTAATTTTAATGCACTCCTTGGGTCAATTTTGAGTTGCAATTTGTCATGCATCATTAATTTACAAGCATAAACAAGACCTGACATTAATTATTACTTCACAGCAGCCAAACATTTTATAAAGCTATAGTGATATTCCTGTTCTTCATCCCTACCTGTAAGCATCTGGCTGCTAAATATTTGGTACTCAGTGCTTACATCTTCTCATACTTTGAATTTGTTAGTCTGTACTTACTAGGAAAAATACTATGATATAAAGCATGCAATTGTGATACTCATTCTTTAACTTTTTGTGTGGTATTTGACACCCACAGAGATCTTCCCAGCTCTGGGAATCGTTGAGTCAGTGTTGTCTCAGCTACAGACCAGCAGCCATAGCTAATGTTTTCAAAGCTGTCAGAAGCTGCACTTTTAAATCCATCATTTATACCCTTAGATAGAAGTGATTTGATTTTTAGAAACATAAAAACCCCAATAAATTCCTGACTGAAATCAAGAAAGGGTAATTATTAGCATTCCTAATTAGTAAATAGAAACAATAGTCTAGATATACTCTCATGTATTTGTCATACTGCCTTCACCACGAGCAGCCTAGCCCATTAAACAGTCTGTTACATTAGACAAGTGGTTCTTGGTCTTGGTATTAATATTTTACAGCAGTGGCCAAAGGGCCACCATGATTCAGGTCATACCAACAAATGAATAGCAGCCAGTATCTCAGAGAAGAGATGTCTAATACTTTAGGAAGGAATGTGAATGGATAAAAATACCAAACTGTAACATGGCTCTAAACATTTTTCTTCACAAACTTACAGAATTTGAGAATGTTTTAATTCTAGAGCCAACCAATAGTTTTCACAGAATCATAGAATGGTTTGGGTTGGAAAGGACCTTAAAGATCACCCGGTTCCAACCCCCCCGCCATGGGCAGAGACATCTCCCACTAGACCAGGTTGCTCCAAGCCCCATCCAGCCTGGCCTTGAACACAGCCAGGAAGGGGGCAGCCACAGCTTCTCTGGGCAGCCTGTACCAGTGTCTCACCACCCGCACAGGAAAGAATTTCTTCCCAATATCCAGTCTAAATCTACCTTCCTTTAGTTTGAACCCATGTCCCCTTGTCCTATCACTCCATGCCCTCGTAAAAAGACTCTCTCCAGCTTTCTTGTAGGCCCCTTCAGGTACTAGAAGGGTGCTATGAGGTCTCCCTAGAGCCTTCTCTTAGCTTTGTAAAGGCTGATAAATGAAAGATCAGGGAGACTATTGCCAGAGTTTGCCCTTAGAGAATTGCCTGGAGGACACGGTGGGAGGAGTGAAGTCTCCATCATCCATCTAAGAGGTGGAGGTTTCTTCCTTCACTGCAGTGACTCCTTGGCCTTTCCTGCCACCCTGTCCCTCCTTTCTGTCATTGCAGGATGCAGGTGAAGGCTGCAAGAGCCACACTGATCTCCCAGCCCTGTAAGCACAGAGCTCTCAGCCACTGCTGATGTTGCAAGGGAGGGGAGGAGGAGGAAAGCACCCTGAAGTCAAGTGAAGTAGTAGGCAAGGGGAAGACACAGTCTTCTTCACCCTGTATCCAAACAGCAGCTGGCAGGAGGTACTTTCATCCTGCCTTGGAATTAAGTCTCTGATTTAGTCTGCCCCACCTACTTAAGCCGCCTGGGTTTATGTTTCGTTCGCAGCAGTAATGCAGCCTGGCCAGTCTGGCTGACCTCAACTGGCAAGCCTACAGCTCAGCAGCTCGTTATAGCTCATGGTGATACGCTGTACTTTTATATCA
Organism: Aegotheles bennettii; assembly: GCA_013398125.1. Classification (NCBI taxonomy): domain Eukaryota; kingdom Metazoa; phylum Chordata; class Aves; order Caprimulgiformes; family Aegothelidae; genus Aegotheles; species Aegotheles bennettii. The sequence continues at coordinate 280,507 of VZRW01011179.1, read as the reverse complement.
AGAGCTGAAATAACAAACTCAGTTCATGCAGAGGGCAGAGCTTTGGACTCATCTCTGCTTGAGAGGCCTGGTTATTTATTAATTATATTTAAAGTTTTATAACAGCTTAAAAGGCATGTGAGCCAGAGGCAATACTTCCAGTGAAGCCTCCCTTGTGCAATGCTTGTGTAATTCTCTTGTTTTAGTGCTGCTTTGTGTAGCTACGAAAGGCTCCAGCCTGTTCCCTTCTCTAATGCCTCCACTGGTCCTGGTGTTTTCTTCATCCTTGGACCTGGAAGCGTTCTGACAAACAAACCCCCAAAAGCACTACTTTGTTGTGAAACCCCAGTGCGTGTGAGTCCAGTGGGCAAATCAATGCAAAATCTTGCCCAATCACTTTCTAAAGAAAATCTGTAAGATTTCTTCCTTCCTTTTGAAATCAAGCAAGACTGGAGAGAATGGTTTGCAAGCCACATCTTCTCAAAATCCCACTCGCCGTAAGAAGGCGAGTGTGGTTGGCAGACTGCAGGATCCAAGCTTCTGATCCAGAGCCTGCCAAGATTAGAGTATTATAAGGTGGTGTAAGTGAACGAGTCCAGGTGAGTTAAGAATTGAGGTATACCGGCTCGTTGAGTCAGGAAAGGCCCTCATAAACATATATATGATTTGCTACAGTCTCTTACTTGGTGCAAAGCAACTATTTACTCTCTAGTAGGCATTTCTAAAGTAGAAATTCCCTGGTGTGAGTGGTTTGGACTTCAAAATACTGCATGTGGTGGGAACAGGGGAAATTGATTTTGGCTGAGCCTATTTGGGGCATGGATAACTAAGAACCAGATTCTGTCATAAGGCTGCTTGTAAAGGTACCTGGTGTTAATCACTTCAGTGAGGCTGTTCTGGGTTTCCTCTGGCATGGTGGAAGGCATCCTGGGTGCCTGCCCCACTCTGGGGCAGCTGCTGGTGTCTACAACAGCCTGTGGACTTGTCACTGCATCTTGAAGGTTTCTGCACCAGCTCCTGCAAGGCACAACGAGAAGGTTGGGTGTCAGTCTTTCATATCACCAATGCCTTGTTAAACAAACTTCACCTATTTAATTTGAGAACAAGTTCTCATTCTGAACAGTCCTTTTGAGATCTTCATTGCCTTTGCATTTTCTTTCTATATACATTCCCTCCCTCTGTTATACAAGCCAAGAGTTACTTCTAGACACTTAGTGCACATTAGCTAATGAAAACATTCCAGTTTTGCACAGTAGATTAGTATAATTATGCCCTTTTTTCAGCAGACAGTACTGAGAAGTGAGTCAGGTGAAGGTTCAAGGTCTCTCAAGGGCTTTTGTCTGACCATTCTTGCCTACACAATTTGATACTTGCTGGTGTTTCTTGAGATGCTGGCCCCCAGAAAGGAGAGGCTGGGAGGTAAGCTGTGCTGTACCCTGTTCGGAAGTATATGAGGAGCCCCTAGAAATCATTTCACCTTCTGTCCTTCCCTCCTGCTGAATTTAGCCTAGCAGGAGTGCAAGCAGGGAAAGGCAGGCCTAAGAAACTTGACATAAATTCAATGTATTGTAGATGAGCTGCGGGTTGTACTTTGATTAAATGAGTTTGCATAGTCAGTATTAGCTATATCCTAATGTATTTAAAAAGATGTTAATCAATTAAGAAGTTCTTAGAAAATTATGTGCAAACTAAATAAGATAAGGCATAGGAAGGCATGCTTAAGGGAATGGTTCCTGAGAGGTTTCTTCAGCTTGCTGTCTGTGGATAAGATGCCATCCTGCTTCAGCGAGGCCTTATCAAGATAAGCCAGTAAGTGACTGCTTTGATTATGGCAACAAAAGATATTATCTGTGCTTCTTGATTTCTTTTAAATTAACATGCAACTTTCTGTAGTAATGTCACAGGTTTCATAAACAAACCCAGCAAAGGTAACAAGCGTTAATTGGGCCTACTAACCTCAATTTAATATGATAAACAGCATCTTTTGGTTTTTTCCTTCCTGTATTGCTGACTGTGTAATATCTTCCCCATTCTCCTGCTCAGTACATTAACCCTTCAGTTACTCCATTGATATAATTTTTCCTAGGAAGAAAAACTCTTCCTGGCCCATTACACGTGCCTTCACATCTCTGGCCTTTGGTGCTATCTGAATGAATAAAACTGGAAGCCTTGTCCTAGAGTCCTCACTGTCTAAGACTCTTACAAAAAAGAAGAGGATGAACAAACTGACTGAGGCAACAATAAAGAAATAAAAAAGATGGCTGTGATCTGGAGTCTCAGACCAGTTTCAGTCTCTTTTTCCTTCCAGCTCCCCTCCACAGATATCCTCCTAGTAATACCACTGAAAGTCTACTTCCTAACCAGGGTTCAAGCCTGCACATCATCCCTGTTCTCTCTGATATATCTGTTGCCCTTGGAACTACTGTTAATTGCTTGTCCTTTGATACCTTGTCACATCGGACATCATGATTTTTCTATCTACTTTTTCTCTCAGCTTAGACTTTCTCTCCCCAGAGCTTTTCCTTCCACCTCAAAGTGTAGTCCCCTCAAAACGTCCTGGTGCCCCTTCCCCTCCACCCTCAGTTCTCTGTCCTTGCGTGACCTCTTCTGATGATGTGGATGTAATTATTACCTCTATGCCAACTACCTCTAAAATACTTATCTACTGCTGATCTTCCACACACCAGTTTCACATCTCACTGCCTGCATAGTGCTACATCCTGACAGACAGCTTGCTACCAAGCTCACTGAGATCCAAAAAAGGAACTAATTAAAAAACAAACCCAACAACACAGCTCTCTGGCCAGCAGCCAGTGTGTGTGTCAATTTTAATGTCTTTGATATTTAAATTTAGCTCTCTCCTACTGCTGATACCATTTGGCAGGAGGTGTACTTACAACATTATTCCCAAAGCTATTCACCAGGCACCTCTTTGCTACACGCAAACCTTCCCAGGAATTCACTTCTGTGAATAAAAAAATGTAGGGATGAGCAAACTATCAGTGCTGTCTTAATTGGCTAAAAGATGATTTTCTTGTTTTCACTCTCTTCTTTCTGCTCTTTATATGTTTGCATGCTGTATCAAATCTTCCCTTCTAGCCAAAGACTGTCTTTAATTGCTCATGGCATATATTCAAGTTTCATGGAAAATTAATGTGTGTTTATGCAGTTCTTTCACAGAATTACAAGAAAGAAAAGAAGTAACAGGAGAGTGTGACTATACAGCTGCAATGCTGAAATGTGGTATCAGAGGCAGATGTATTATCTGCCTGAGAATGTTGTAGTTCTAGTTCCCAGATTTGACACTAGTTGTGCAAGGTAGTGCAGATTGGACTAAAGCTTTTCACATGTCGAATGTATAGGTTTAAGATGAGAAAAAAACCCCTAAGTTACGTGGGAGGTAGACTCAGTAAAATTCTTTCAATTACTGTAGTGGGTTTTTTTAAGGAAAACTGAACACATCATAGTTGTGCAAACACTACCTTCATGTATTTCTTATGAATTCTTCTTCACTAATTTCCGAATTTCTCTTTTGAGAAGGATCTGGGAAATGATTATTCTTGGTTTATTAGGACTCAATTCCGTAAATTTTTAAGATGTTACAGAATGTTAAAGTTAACTGGGATTGAAGTGATTCTATGTAATTTTAGGTGTTTTAAGCCAAAATATAGGTGCTATTGGTTGTAATAAATAAATATTTATTTATTTTTTAAAAAAGAGAAAACTAGTGACAGTTACTTAGATATTGCAAATACCTGAAGATGTTTATCGTGCCTTGATTCCAACATCTATGTCATTACAGCACTCAGATACTTTGAATTTAGACAGAAACCCCACTGAGATTCAGGGGACAGATTTTTTGCCCCACCTATTTCACCTGCAAGATTTGCTATGAAGTATATGCTGACATGCAATTCCATACAGCAATGGCTGAAAGATTCTGCCTTTTTTCCATAACAGCTCAGAAGTGAGGCATTCACCTAGACCTAATTCTCCTCCAGTTTTTATCCCAAGACATTGGAAGTTGCTAGGTAAGTTCTACAATCAGCCAGCTATTCAGGGAAGAAGTTCTAAACTATGTTTTCTATAAAATGCTTAAATACTAATGAGAGTTGGTCACAATACCCACTTCTTGAATGCTCCAATGACCATATTGTAGCATCATAATCATCAATCTTGTCCTGCTGAATATTCAGGTATGCCATACGAAGCAGAATTTCCACAGAAGACCAGAATATCCTGCAGCAGATGGGTAGAGTGACAACAAAGAGGAGGGAGCTCTAGAATTAAACCTTCTCCAGAATAATGTCACCTGGACTTTGGTGTCCCACATCCTGGGTGTCTTTACCCAGGCAGCATTCAGATAAATGGACAGTTCCTGGATATCCTTTGAAAGGGCTGTTGACTTTCATGCTTCCGAAGAGAAGAATTACCCCTCACTATGTACAGAATCAGAATCCCAAGTGCAAATGATTAGAAAACAGGAGATACTGTAAATCTCCCATTGATAAAGTCTTGTAACTAGATAATTAATCTCTTATGAATGACTGCAAAAAGGTCTTCCTTTTTTCTTGCCCCTAGCCCTTTTTTTGTTCATGAAAGCCTTATTATTAACCTGTAGAGAAGACCTGCTCCTTTTAACTCCTTAGAACTACCTAGCAAGATCTTTAGCAGGGGATACTTAAAAATGCAAGTTACATTAATTTTATGCAGTAAATTTGGCAGATATTAAAATTAATTGGTTCTTCCAGCAACAGCTCAAGAATAGTATTTAGCTGTGAAGTTACCTATGACTCATTCTGTATTGCATCTTTTTTTTACAGTTTTTGTTCACAATATAATCCAAAGCCTGTTAAAATTAGTGGAAACTGTGCTATTGCTTCTGTTGCTGAACTGAAGAGTTTTTCTCGTGGTGCCTTGAAAGCTCTGCAGAAATACAAGCAAGAAAGTTTCAGTCAGAGAAGACTGCTTGACATAAAGTGATTATTGAACACATATTAATATTCATAGGGGATCAATTATCTGGGAAAGTCATAGTGATCTTGTTTGCTGATTAGCAAAGAAAACACTGGCATATTTTTCTTAAGTTCACTTTAAGAAAATTTATGTCAATGAGCAAGTGGCAAGGTTAAGATGGAATAAGAGGATAATCACACTGGTGAGATAATAACTGCTGAAATAAAAGTGATAGAAATGCAACTGTGTGATTTTTCAGCAGATAAGAATCAGAGCCATATAATAATTTAGTTTGGAAGGACCTCTGGAGGTAAGGTGGTCCAACACCGAATCAAAACTGGGCCAAATTCAAAGTTACATTCCTCAGGGTCTGCAGGGAACATGGCAGTATTAACAACACATGAAACGGGAAATGCTTGAGCAAAGGAGATAGATATAATTAGGTAAAAAAGGCACAATTAAGGATGGTTCTTTGGAGTTTCATCCAGGGAAAAATGTTTTTTGATGTCACCAAGGCGTCCTGTTTGGCTAGGCAGTGTTAAAAGCAAGCTAGATAAAAGGCTGCCTTATCTAACATGAGTGCTTTAATTCTAACCATAAGGAAAGGTCTCCCAGTTTTTGCTAAAACTAACCTCAGACTTTCTAGAGAAATGACAGTGATGCAGGACAGCCATAAATGTAGTAAGTAGCAGCTGGGCCTTATCTAACAATTTAACTGAATAATCAGCATCCCCAAATGCTCTAGATCGCTTACTGAAGGACCACTGCAGAAGTGGCTCATAGGAGACAGCTGCCTCAGGTCTCCAGGGATGAGAAGAGAGCTTACAGGGAGAGTGGCCAAGCTGTACCAATGCCTCCCTGAGACCAGGTATGTGATGAGCAGTAGCTCCCCACACACAAACATCACCAACTAACGAGGTGCGGCGCTTCCCGCTCGCATGCACACCTCCTGGTGCATGCTTACACTGCTCTTCATCACATATATTAAAGCCAGAGAGTATTAGTTTATTCCCACTCCTGGGAAGGGTCACCACCTTGAGATCTTATCCACGATGCATTCAGCCTTGTTACAGCTCTGCCCACTGCTGTTCATCCGATTCATGTTGAGGGTGAGAATCAAAAGCAAGTGCAGTTCTCGCGGGAGCTGACCTTGTTCAGCAGGGCTCTGCCATCTTTAGACAATTTCCAGGTTGTCTCTACAGCAAGAAAAGGCTGACTCACTCGGTTGTTATGATGCAAAAAGGGTACTCAGTATCTTCTAGAAGTTTAAAAATTGAATTTTGTTTTCTACTCTTTCCACACTGAGAATGTTGCCATTTTTGCAGCTGAGACTGGGCTAATTTGACAGCTGGGAAAAAAAATTGATAAAGATTCTTATGGAACAACCTGGATTTATTTTCTTATATCACTTACAATTTTTTGAAAGCTCCAAAATTAAAAGGGTGGGAAACTTAATAACTTATGTCAGACTTTGTGAATGCCTAATTTTTCCTTACATTTGCTTCTCATTTTTCTCCCCATTGTTTGCTTTCTCTTTGGAACTACCCATGCCAGCACAGCCTTACTGACTGTGCATGTTTCATTACTCAGGTGTATTGTGATGTATTGGTGATGTACTGGTGATGAAATTTTTGGGATCTGCCAGTTATTCTATTGTCTCATGAAGTGCAGTAACACTTGTTTTAATTTTGCAATGTAGGATTAAAAAGACTGCCAGTCAGAAAAGCATGCAAAAGTCTGATTAAAAGGTTGTCTTTCCAGTGGTAGCTTTTGGATTTATGTAAGAGCCACAGACTGAATTTTTTGTCCTTCCTGAAATGTTTATCAAAACACACAACAGTTATTTTTGTAATGTGACCTCCCCAACACAAGTTTTATCAAAAGATTACCCTGGGTACAAAGGGAAGATTCTCAATAATACAAATTTGTATTATAAAAATTTGTGATTATAAAATTAATAAATTAATCTCAAATCGTGTCTTCTCCATGCTGTTTGGAATTTAAAGCACCAGAAGTTCCAGAACACCTCCCTGAGAAGACCATCTTGAGTAGTCCCTCAGTCCAGATCTGTTTTCAACTGAACAGGAATGTGCATAGCCAGAGCTAAGGAAGATAAATTCAGAAAGGTTTTAGCATTTGAAAAAAAAGGAGGCTGGGGTATGGCCTGTAAGCTATGAACATTAATACCAGAAAGGCAGAGGAAAGACTTATGGGTGTCATCTTGAGAAGAAGCTGAAGGACAGTCTTTCTGTGTCCAGGCCCTGCAGTCACACACACCCGCTTTTAAGGGCAATGAAACTTCCTATCAATGTTTGCTGCTCCTGCCTGCACAGAAACAGGATTTATGCACATTTTCTACAAATAAACAAGATAATACTAAGAACATATCTGATTTGTATCAGCAATTTTTATTTGAGTAGAAAAAAAATCCCTGCAAGGCCTTGCAATCTGATGATCCTCTTGAGTGAAAAGGACAACACTAGTCAATAACATCTCAAATGCAAAACTCTTCAATAGACCTTGAAAGGCTTCAAAGAGTTGACTTTTACTTAGCATTTTTCTCTGCAACAGTCACAAAGTAAACTAAAACATCAAATTACATTTCTGTTTTTTCTCAAATACTGAAGAACAATGTGTGTGATTATGCACAGTAACACAAGACTAAAAGGAGAATTGCTCAAGCTGATTTTCAAAGCAGGCAAATCTGGACACAGCAAACAAGCAAAGAAACTGAAAAGGTTTGGGAAAGAAATAAATGAGAATTAGCAGAAAGTCTGAAAATCGACTAGAAATCTCAGGCATGTTTGGTACTGCTACAGTAAAGGCAGGACTTTACATAATGGGAACTTCTACAGAGCCAATTGGAAATGCAAAAGAAAATTATAGGAAAACAAATTTTTGAATTCTTGACATTTATGAGAGAAATTTTTTTTGAAGGTGGATATATACTTGTGTGTGCATACATGTATGGTTTATTTATAGATGGAAAATTTCAAGCTGTGTGAAGCTAGTAAAATGAAACTTCCATTTACTGATACAAAGTTTTCATAGATGACAATAAATCAGATTAAACCAGGATTTTCTTGCAGCTGCAGCTTCACCTTTAGGTGTCTGACACGCAGTGACAGATTAAATCTGGTTGGCTGAAATCATTCTGTCTCTGGCAGAGACAGAATTCTTTAAGGCAGAGTTAATGCCACAGTATTTTAAATCTAAAATCCAAAACACAACTTGCCTTACCACAGTAGCCTGAAAACTGTGGTTGTCCAAAAGCTGCTTCACTTGCCATTCTCTTTTCCCATGGCAGAGTGAGGCACATACGTGGGGTGGGCTGACTCTGCCATCGATTTTAATCTGCCATCACATTGTGTTCAAGCATTAAGTACAGTTCTGCTGCTGCCAGAGAAGAGGAAACTTCAGCCAAGAAATGTCATTGGACAAGACAAACTTGAGAAAAAATCTTCAGTCTGCTCTGTGAGGAAAAACATACTGAAAATATGAGCCAGAGAAGCTGAAGCTTGTGGGTGAGAGCAGTTCTGTAAAAGGCATTAATTTATCTTTAACTATTTAGCCCATTGCCTGTATTTGGGAACAGGATGAGGAGAAGCCAAGAAATACCCTTATTCATGCAGCTAAATCTTTTTCTTTATAGCACAGTAGCATGAATGTGGCCAAAACCATTTTGACCTTAGTTAATTACTTCTTTCACAGCAGAAATGCCCACTAATTCAGACACTCCCTGCATGGTCTGCATGTCATTACAATCCCTCACATAATTTTGAATGTGAAATCAGGGCTTCTCTGGGATTTTCTCTTTGGCTCTGGCTCCAACTAACAAGAATGCCTCTTGGTGTCCCGCACAGGGGAAGTTAATGGCCAGACCCCACTTGACTCTCATGACCATGTTTTGTCTTTGTTAGTCTCTCAGTAAAGTCCCAGTACTGTTTTCTCAGACCAGATCTCCCAGGAATATTTGCATTGCTCAGCCCATTAGGTAATTACAGACCAGGATTCCTCAAATGCCAGAACATGGTCTGTGTTCAGGCTGGGAGTAAATCAGCTTATCAAGGCCTGGTAAGACTGAGGAACAACCAAGACCTTAGGGGAAGCTCAGTCAGCAGCACAGTAGGCACTCTGCATAGGAGGATGGGCTGCTCAGGCAGCAGGGAGCATCCTGTGTCTACTTCCCTGAGGGGAGGCTCTGTGACCCCTCCTTATCCAGGGGGGGACAACTGCTGGCTACTGCTGGCTCTCCTGGCAGAGCACCCTGAGTCCCTCTCTCAGTCTCTCTTGATGCCTGTGTTTGGCCCTTTGCTAACTAGCAAACGATGAGGCTTATGTTACTGATACCCACTTTTAGCAGAAGCACTTCAGCTTTGGCATAGAAGCTGTTGTCCAGCAACACTTCACTTGCTTTCACTCCTGAAGCATCCCTGACAGCAAGCCAACAAAACTAGAGTCAGTGGGGGTAACAAAATATTAAAAGAATGGAATGGAATGGAATGGAATGGAATGGAATGGAATAGAATAGAATAGAATAGACTCTTTCAGTAGGGAGGGACCTACACAATCTAGTCCAACTGAGTCTGAGTATCTTCTTGAATTTGGCAGGCTTGAACCCATGTGAACCTCATTAAGTTCAACAAGGCCAAGTGCAAGGTCCTGAACCCGGGCTGGGGCAACCCCAGTGTCAATACAGGCTGGGAGATGAAGGGATTGTGAGCAGCCCTGAAGAGAAGGACTTAGCAATACTGGTAGATGTAAAACTGGACGTGAGTCAGCAATGTGCACTTGCAGCCCAGAAAGCCAATCGCATCCTGGGCTGTATCAAAAGAACTGTGGCCAGCAGGTCGAGAGAAGTGGTTCTCCCCTTCTACTTCACTCTTCTGAGACCCCACCTGGAGTACTCCATCCAGCTCTGGAGTCCTCAGTACAGGAAAGACATGGACCTGTTGGAGTGGGTCCAGAGGAGGGCCACAAAAATGGCCATAGGGATGGAACACCTCTCCTATGAGGAAAGGCTGAGAGTTGGAGCTGTTCAGCCTGGAAAATGCTCAGAGGAGACCTTATTGTGGTCTTCCAGTACTTAGAAGAGGCTTATAAGAAAGACAGAGAAGGATTTTTTTTTAGGGCTGTAGTGACAGGATGAAGAGCAATGGTTTTAAACTAAAAGACGGTAAATTTAGACTAGACATAAGGAAGAAATATTTTAGAATGAGGGTGGCAAGACGCTGGAACGAGTTGTCCAGAGAACTTGTGGATGCCCCATCATTGGATGTGTTCAAAATCAAGTTGAATGGGGCTTTGATCAACCTGATCCAGTGAAAGATGTCCCTGCTCATGGCAGGAGGGTTGGAACTAGATGATCTTTAAAGGTCCCTTCTAATCCAAACCATTCTGTGATTTTTCACGCCCAAGTCCAAACTGTAGCAATAGAGAGTGGATGGAAAACAGATGTTAGTAAAAGGGAACTGCTGTAGACAATAAAATGGAAGAGATCCCCTTTTTCTAGGCTCTTCTTTTACCCTCTGATGCATTTGCTTCAGACTTGACTTGTTTTTTCTCATCTTCTTGCAGTTACTGTATGTTTGGGAGTTCTCTTTACAAGCTCAGTTCAGGTACATGCTCATGGATGAAGCAGTTCCTCCCTTTTCCCAATCATTCCACTGATGGAGTCATACTCATCCTCATTTCATTGTATCAACTAACAAGAAGTAACAAACACATTTTTCTCTTTGAGAGGCAAAGCTGCACTTGGCTTTAAGGTTGTCAACTAGCATTTTCAAGCAGGATGTTTTAACACTCACCTGCTACTCTGCTTGTACCATCAAATCTGATATTTACAGGTGTCTCTACTACAGTCAAGTATCTAGGTCTTGTAGTTGGGATTTTTCCTCATATTTCATTTAATTACTATCCATTTTATAGATTCTCACAGGGTATATCAGGAGAGTAAGGAGAACTCCTTCCTTCATTAACTCTACTTCTCTCACACACTGGTAAACAGCTGGTTTTGAAACCATGAGAGAATACAAATTCATAGAATTAAGTTCCAGGAGGGGACACGGTGATTTAAACTGTCACGTGTAATACAAACCATCTCGTGCCAGCCCATTACCTCTGTATTTAACCCAATTACTTGTGTTGAATAAAAGCATAACTGGTGTTTGGCTAAAATATGTACAATGTGACAGCTGATTTGCAGACATAAAGAGATGGCTCTATCATCTTTCCTAAGAGTTGGTGCCAGGCATTAATCACATTCAGCATTAAACATTTGGGCCATATTCCTCATCTGAATGTCTCTGGGTCAGTTGGCAGCCACTGCCCTTGAGCCACTGCTGCTTGACTAAAGAACCGGGATTTTTACCCAAAGGTGTCTCTCTGCTATAATCCAATCACTTCTCAGTCACTTATTTGACAAATTCAGCACAATGAATTCCTTAAATATCCTAGTGAAATGCATTTTCTCCAGTCTAAAAAATCAGGTGTGGTGCTCTTCTGCTCATCTTTTTTTTCAATTTTTAAGGTTGATGTTTTGCCCTCGAGAACACAATTTCCCACAGGCCATTCTGGTATCATTGTCAGCAATGCCAGATACTGCAGTGAAATCATTTTTTTCCTGCTTTTTCTTTCAACTTTTCCTACTCACTCTGCTCATTTATACATCCAAGGATTATGACTTTAATACCTCTTACTACAGCACTGTCATGGATATGCATGTTCAGAGTTTTCACAGTTGCTTCTTTCCACGACACAGTCCCTCACTTTATATTGACTGAAGTGTCAAGAGAGCTTTGAACACCTGTGAACCTAAAAATACATAAAGCATTAAACAAGCCTCAAGTATCCATTAGTTTTTTTTAAAAAATCTGCATCAAGCAGCTAAAAGAAAAACAGCAAAAGCTAGACACAGACTGAGAAGTCCAAATAAACAGAAGTTAGTGTTTAAATTGTAAATAAGCAACTCTACTAAAATCACCTCCCATCCAACCTCAGCCCATTTGTATTGCAAAGTAGCACACGCAGGCAGCAGGTTGGCGGTGAATAAGGTTGATACAGAGACAAAATACGGGAGAATTTTGACGTGTAATTTAGCAAAACTCCGCAAGAGGGGGCTACGAACCACAAGCAAAGCCTGCTCGGGGAAAGCGAACGTGATCTGACTGCGCTGGTCTGCTGAGGGCTTTGCAGTGGGGCTTAACCGGCCAGGCAGCGCTTCTGGGGGCTCTTTGGAGATGGAGACCCAGCCCCAGCGTGGTTACTGCTTAGACAGCCCTACCCCAGTTGTTTTTAGAATTCTAAAGTAGCTGAAATACTTTCTATATAAAATAGTTGATAATTATATGTATTGAAGTGAACGTTGATTGAAAATATCCTATCGATCACTTCAGCTTCTGGGATAACAGGAAACAAAGTCTGACTCTAGGAAGAAGCACAGCAGCACCTAACAGTAGAATTTGTTCCTGTGCCTTTGTAAGGGAAAAAAACAGATCAGGGAATGTTACTGAATCAAAACTGCAGATCTCATTTAAGCCAGCACCGTTCACCATGCAGAGCAGTACTTAAATCCATATTTAAGCCCCTTTCTTACCTTTTGGCCCTAGATGCTTTGTGAGGGGTTTTTCCAAACATGAGAGTTTGAAATGAGAAAATCTAAAGCTTGGGCCTTGTAAAATCTGTTTTACGGGTTGATTTTCAATGCAGCTCCATTCTCTTTTTCTCAGTACTGAATGCTTAGTAGAAAAGACCTCTGTAATCAGGACACTGTGATTGCTGTGTATCTGCAGAATAAAAAGCTCAACCTTAGGGCCCCGTCGGGCTCATTTCCGGACAATCCAGCACATACCAATTTCTCCAGCAATGATGGAGGCTGAAAGCAATGAGCATTCTTGAAAATCATCCCAGCTTTAGCTAAGAAAAACAAACTTGAGATGGTACCTTTAGGGTAAGTGTGTAATTTCAGGTAAATTCAGTGTGTTTATGTTTCCCCCACAAATGCATTTGTACTCCTTATGCATTCCTTTCTCCTTTTGAAAGGTAGATGATTGCTGTTTACCTCTGCTCTTGTCCTGGAGATTGAGTCAACTGGCAGCTGTTGTAACTCAGACCTATCATAAGATTGCAGTGGGAAATGCACTAACTGTAGCCTGAACTGGTCTACAGGAGAGGGGCATGGGCTCTAGTCCCACTAGAGGTGAATATCAACTCATCACATGCAAGTAGAGAGTCCTGTACGAGGCCACAAGTGCTGTTAAAGTGCTTCCTACAAGGGTTTCATGGATATTCATTGGCACTTCGACTTTAGAGCATCTAGAGAGTGTTCCATGTGCTACCATGAGTAAAGCACTCTTGGAGGCACTGCTTATCCCACCAGTCATTGCTGTGTACCTGCAAACCACCATGTTTTTCTCCTTACTCTCAATGAACAAGTCAGGGAAGGGAGATTGCTCAACGAGGGTGCATGAATCCTCTTGGTCTTCCATCAGTCCCCAGTGCCTGTGTTTGTGACTGTGTCATTTGTGAGGGACCCAACCTCTCCCTAGAGGAGGAGGTAGGCCAGGAAGGATCATAAGTGAGCCTGATACTGCTCATCAGCCTTGATGGAGCTGAAGGAGGCTGGCATTCTTGAAAACCAGCCTGGTTTATATGCAGAAGAACAAATTTGGGAACCAGAGACCTGCCCTAAGCTAGAGGAGACAGAATGCATGGGACATGGACTTGGCATTGACAAAAACGTGTGGAAGAAGCTAGAGCAGAGGTAGAGCTAGAGTGGTACATTCCACACTCACCATTTACAGATGGCGAGGCAGACAAAAAGGGTGGAGATGGGCAGCAGTTTCGGCAGCTGTCAGTTTGTAGCCCTGAAGTAGGCTTGAACCATGGCTGTGGGTACCTGAATAGTCCCATCATAGTGAGCTTCCCTTGAGGTACAGGTAACATCCGTCTGGTGGAGGAACAGTTAAGTTAGAAGGCAGTGCTACCTTTCACCTGGGGATTTCTGTGTCTCTCATCCAAGGCCAAGTTTGATGTAGCATAGCTGAGTGAATTTCAGTCACTTTTATCGAGAAAATTGTTAAGATGTGAAAAAACAAGAGAACTAAAGCCTTGCCAGATTAAAAAAAAAAACCCAAAACCCAAACAAAAAACAAAAATGAAGCTGTTGAAATTGTAACAGTTAGCAGCATAAGGATTGGAGGAGAATTCTGATATGAAAGGTATAAAACCCTAAAAACCAAATCAGGAGATCAGAAGACAGGAGATCAGCAACTCTGAGGATGTCTCTGCTCCACAGAGCAATGGAGATCAGTCTGTCCCCACCTGACCAATGCTTTTCTGAGAAGTAAAGAGCCACAGGGCATCTTACCCAGGGCAGTGAGCATATGCTTAGCCCAGCAGCTCATTAGTTCTAGCTCTGTATTTGTTACGTATTTTGGCCAACAAATGTTGGGGTTTTGCTCTTCAATTGTTTTTATCCTGCCTGAAGAGTTTTTGCTTAGACAGTAAAAGATACCTGAAGAAAGCGGCCTCCGGTACCCTCCTCTGGTCAGGGTGAATTACTATAAAGATCAGCAATCTCAAGGAGGTGAAAGAAGAGATGAGAAGAGCCACTAAATTAAGCCTGGACTTCAGGGGAAATGCTCAGTTCTCTGACCCAAAAAAGTATTTTGTCAGCAAAACTTTTTCCAGTTTTTAAAGATTAAGAAGCAATTGTACCTCCTAATGAAAAATTAGAGTAGCCAACAAAACCACCAAAAAAACCTGCTAAATGGAACTTGCTAGCTGTGTGGGTTCTCTCCACCAAGTTTTGTAGGTTAGGCATCTTGCTATGACGAGCAAGCCTGTAATTACAGGTTGTCTCCATTTTTACTGCAAACCCATAATTTTCAGTCATAAGCTTTACCTATCCTTGACATTTGTAGATGTCAGAGGATTTATACATAAAACACTTTTATTGGCAAGCAATATTTTTTGTGGAATTTAGTACGTGGAAATTAACCCTCTTGGAGAGTAAGTTTGCTCAGCAACTGGAAAAGTTCATTCATAGAATAGAATCATAGAATCGTTATGGTTGGAAGGGACCTCCAGGGTCATCAAGTCCAACCTTTATCCCATCATATTCCTAACCATTAGACCATTAGACCATGGCCTCAAGTGCCTCATCAACCCCTTTTTTGAACACCCCCAGCGACGGTGATTCCACCACCTCCCTGGACAGCCTATTCCAGTGCCTAACCACCCTCTCAGTAAAGAACTTCTTCCTAATATCCAACCTAAACTTCCCCTGATGGAACTTGAGGCCATTTCCTCTCGTCCTGTCATTAGCAATTCGGGAGAAGAGACCAACACCAGCCTCACTACAACCTCCTTTTAGGTAGTTGTAGAGGGCAATAAGGTCTCCTCTCAGTCTCCTCTTCTCCAGGCTAAATAACCCCAGTTCCCTCAGCTGGTCTCCATAAGGCTTGTTTGCCAGACCTCTCACCAGCCTCGTTGCCCTTCTCTGGACTCGCTCCAGCACCTCA
>VZRW01011179.1:239960-258782 GCA_013398125.1 Aegotheles bennettii | reverse complement strand
GCTTCCCGCGGGGCCGTGCGGGGTCGCGGGGCTGCGAGCGGGCGTTTGGAGCGATTTTGGGGCGGTTTCGGCGCCTCTCGGAGGGCTCCTGTGCCAGCCCGGCGGGGTGGGGGCTGGTTCTCCCCCGGGCTTCTGTGGAGCTCCTCGGTTTGCCCCGAGATCCCCTCCCGTCGCGCGTTCCCTGCGGGCGTTCCCCGCCCCGCGCCCGGAGCCCCGCGCTGGGCAGCCCCCGCCGGCGGGGAGGCCTTGGAGGAGGCAGCCGGGAGCCGTGCCCAGGCCCCCCTCACCATGTGGACCTTCCTGGGGATCGCCTCCTTCATCTACGTGTACAAGAAGTGCGGGGACCTCATGACTTACGCTAACAAGGAGGTGCTGCTCTCCGTGCTGGTGTTCTGCTCCCTCGGCTTGCTGCTGTCCTACCGGTACCGCTTCAGGGCACCCAGGCAGCAGCAGCAGCAGCGGAAGACCCACCTGGGGATGGTCTCAGATGTTCTCTCAGCTTTACCACTCGTTGGCTTCTTCTGGGCCAAACCCACCCCAGGGTCTCAAGAAGTTGAACGACCCAAGTCCAGAAAGGTAGGTTCGATCCAGACATGGTGTGCAGGGGGCAGGGCCCTGCTGCCCGCCCACCCTCTGCCCTGGTGGGGGAAAGGAGCTGAGGAAGGCTTGGAGAGGGTTTGTGTTTGGATGTCTGATTTGTGGTCTGTGGTAGTTCTGGATGACAAAAGAAACAGGTAAATGTGCTTGAGTGATAGACCGGGGCTTTGTGGAGTCAAACCAAGTGTATGTTTGAAGGAAGAACTCTAGTGAAGGATTATTGTGCTGGCAGAAAAACATCTTCAGTTGCCAGTCTGCTGGAGAGATGAAGGGGGAAAGGCCAAGGGAGCTAGGAGTGATCAGCCTGGAGAAGAGAAGGCTCAGGGGGATCTCATTGGTAAACATCTGAATGGAGGGTGCAAAGGGGACAGAGCCAGGCTCTTCAGAGGTGTCCACTGGCAGGACCAGAGGCAGTAGGTGCAGACTGAAGCACAGGAGGTTCTCTGTGAACATCAAAAAATGGTTTTTTACTGTGAGGGTGATTGAGCACTGGCATAAGTTGCTCAGAGAGGTGGTGAAGTCTCTGTCTTTGGAGATACTCAAAACCCAACTGGTCATGGTCCTGGGCAGCCTGCTGTAAGTGGCTCTGCTTGGTGGGGGGACTTTGGACCAGGTGACCTCCAGAGGTCCCTTCCAACCTCAGCCATTCTGTGGCTCTGTGATCCACTTCCAAATACTTCTGCGTGAAACATATTTGTCTAGACAACTGCAGATGATGTTATTTGAAAAAGATTGCTATATTATTGCCTGTACGTGCTACAGGACCTGAGCTCAGACCTGTTCTGCTGCGCCCAGTGTGAGACTTGCTGTGAGGCAGTGGAGAGAGCTGAAGTTCATGGCCGGAGCTGAGCTGGAGTCCTGGAGCCCAAGACTCCCCCCTGGACACACACAGTCTGGGCATGGGTGGGGCGGCACTGCTCGGCTGCTTTCCTGTGTGCATCTGGGCATTTTCAGCTGGGCCCTGACCCCTTGCACAAAAGAACTTGTAACTATTTTTGGCTGCAAGTCAAAGGCTCTGGATTTTATTTTGGTTTTCTGGTAAAGCCTGCCTTTACCCCAATTTCTTGTGTTACTTGAATTCTGCCAGTTCTGCACCCCCTTGCTGCGTTGTAGATGTAAACACGGCACTGTGCCACTGGAAATCCTGGGGTCAGTGTTGTTCTGGGCATTTGTTTCACTGATGCATTTGTATTTTTACCACTGTCAGCACTGTAGTGCTGAGGCATTTGTGAAAGAGTGAACTGGACTCTGTTCCATCAGCTGGAGAAATGACTTGCAGGTTTGCACTGGAGTTGCCCCTACAGCATTTTTTCCACTTTGAAGTGTACATGATTAGGAGCTGTTGGGAAGATGCTGTTACGTAGCTGGTCTTCAGATACCAGTTTATATGTTAAAGCAGGTAATCTGATGTATTTAAATTCCTAACAGTTTTAGATGTCGGTGAATGGCAATTTCACTGTACTTTTGGCTGTCTGATGAGTTTTCATTTCAGGACCACTTCCCTATAACATTTCCCAGGTAGCTGCTTCTGTTGATAGTTTTCTATGCTGAGTGTTACTGTAAGCTGTTATTTTGGTAGGTAGGTTCACTTACAGTGAAATTAAAGAGAAATACATTTTCCAGTGAGTCTGATAACTTTTTTATTTCAAAGTGCCAAGGCCTCTGTGTAGTAGTGGCTCACTGGTATGAAGGTATTGGTGTGTTACTTTATGGGCCAAGAATATGGGAGAGCCTTGACTTAGTGCCTTTTATAGGAACCTGACTCTCAGTCTCTTTGAGATTATGTTAGTGGTTTGTCTTTGATCAGCAGGGCAGTTTTAAACAAGTATCTTGATTTTGGTTTGATTTGTGGTGTTTTTTATCTGCTTGTTGTGTTTTTGTTGCATTGTAGGGTACAACTAATTTCATTTTGGACAAAACTGAACTGGAAGATGCTCTCCAATTAGCAATGCTCTCTAAGTCCCCTGGGTCACAGAATCACAGAATGTCAGGGGTTGGAAGGGGCCTCAAAAGATCATCCAGGACAACCTAGAGCAGGTCACACAGGAATGCATCCAGTCAGAGTTTGAATGTCTCCAGAGAAGGAGACTCCACAACCTCTCTGGGCAGCCTGGCCCAGTGCTCTGTCACTCTGACAGTGAAAAAGTTCTTCCTTATGTTCACCCGGAACCTCCTGTGTTCCAACTTGCACCCGTTCCCCCTTGTCCTATCACTGGACATCACTGAGAAGAGCCTGTCTCCATCCTCCTGACCCTCACCCTTTACATATTGATAAACATTAATGAGGTCACCCCTCAGTCTCCTCTTCTCCAAGCTAAAGAGACCCAGCTCCCTCAGCCTCTCCTCATAAGGGAGATGTTCCACTCCCTTAATCATCTTAGTGGCTCTGCACTGGACTCTTCCAAGCAGTTCCCTGTCCTTCTTGAACTGAGGGACCCAGAAATGGACACAGTACTCCAGATGGGGCCGATGCAGTCAAAGTAGATCTAGTCCAGAGTCAGCCCTTTGACAAGGTTATTGCACAGATATATTGGCACATGTAACTTTGTTTGCTTTCTTTTCTAAAGGGTAAAAGAGAAGTGAACTTCTCAGATGTGTATCTGACAGAGACTGCTCCAAATGCAACATTATCACCCCAGTATGATCCAGAAATTATCATCGTGGGATCAGGCGTCCTTGGTTCTTCCTTGGCCACAGTGCTCTCGAGGGATGGAAGAAAGGTGACTGTGATAGAGAGGGATCTGAAAGAACCAGACAGGATAGTTGGAGAATTGTTGCAACCTGGGGGGTTTAAAGCACTTGGAGACCTGGGTCTTGAAGGTGAGTGCGTTTCAATATGTAAATATATCTGTAACATAACAGTTACTACACTCAGTTATGCATTTAGAAAAAGCATGCCTACAGGGAAAATGAAGAAATACATTATCTACGCTTACATAAGCAATTTGAATTAAAATCTTTTTTCTGATCTGCTATTTTTAAATTATTAATCCTTCAACATGTGTTTTGATTAAGAAAATTGGACTTTGTGAAGAAATACTTTTCATACATGATCAAGCTTTCTTAAAGCCTTTTTTTAACACATCTGTTGGTTTATATTTTGCAGATACCGTAGAAGGTATTGATTCACAAGTAGTAAATGGTTACGTAATTCATGACATAGAGAGCAAGTCGGAGGTTGAAATTCCGTACCCGACGTCTGGGGATGGCCATGTGGTGAGCGGAAGATCTTTCCATCATGGCCAGTTCATCATGGGTCTCCGAAGGGCAGCAATGGCAGAGCCCAAGTGAGTCACCTCGTGAACAGCACAGTGGGGATCCAGAGATTCAGAAGCACTGTTCCCAGTGCCTGTGAGCTTCCTTAACCATTTCCCCCTGTCCCAACACAGAAGGCTGCAGTGAACAAGACTGAGAGAATGTAACAGTTACTCACTCTGATTCCTGTAGACATGTTTATGAGTTGCATATACATCATACCTTAGCCTTTGGGACAAGTTAATCTTTAAACTAAGGGAACGTAGGCTTTAAATATTAGGCAAAGCCTATCAGTGTTCATGGGTAAAGAGCTGATTCTCTTCTGCTGGTTCCTGGGTTTGGTATTTTACCAGAAGAAGCGACCTCAGTGAGCAATGCATAGAACTCCTTTGGTCATGAAACAAGTGGCAAATCTGGTATTACTTCTTAGAATCATAAAATCCTAGAATGGTCTGGGTTGGAAGGGACCTTTAAAGGTAATAGAGTCCAACACTCCCACAATGAGCAGGGACATTTATTTTTTCCATGGATGTTAACTGTGATCCCAGAAATAAGTTTTTCACATTTGTGTGTTGTTCTGCTTTTTCTGATAACAAGAAGTCAAAATAACTAGAAAGGGGCACTAAATGGAAGTAGTTCTTTCTAGTTATTAACCTTTGTTTTTCAGAATCTTGAAGACAGCTTCTCTTCCTAATGAAATAAAAAATAGTGTTTGGTATTTCCTCTTTAACTGGTTGCTTTCTTTTATACAAGAGATGGGAAGGAATCTTTTATGGGAGCAGAATAGATTCTAGGTGCTGTTTTCTGTTGGGTGTTTTTTTTTTTGTTTTGTCTTCCTCCCCCCCCCAAATGATGCTTACAAGGAAAACGTGGCTTTGTCATCTTTTTACCTTACATGTCTTTATTCTAAATTGGAAAATCGTGCTCTCCTATCATACCTGTTGTATCATATGAATTATTAAAAGTAGCAGTAAAAGATAGCAGCCCTGTAGTACAGTTGAAATTAATGACAACCACGTTTACTACCTGTAACAACTAAAGCTTTGTTGTTGAGGCTTCAAGTTCGGTGAAATTTGGACACCTGTTTGTTCAACTTACAGCAAAACTCCAGTAGCTGTACACAGTCTTTGAAACAGAGACTTACAAAAGCAAATGTTTGTGACTTGAATTCAATTCTTTCCCCTTTTCCCACACTCTTTAATGTTCATTTGGTGTATGTTGCTTTCCATTTTAACTGTGGAAAAGTGCATGTTAAATTCAGGGGTGGGAGAGATCAAGAGCTCTTAATAGTGCCATGAAGCTTTGTTTTTCATCTCGTAACTTTTGAAAATATAGGGGATAATTACTACTGATGAATATATCCTCTTTATAAGTACTAGGCAATATGTACTGATTTCACATGAGTAGCATTAATTTTGCACAGGAAAGAGATAGGACATTAATTAATTATTTTATAGTGGGTGACAACTAGAAAAAGCAGCGAGGACTTACGTAAATAACTGAAATGACAACTATAAAATAAATTTAAAGCTGATAGGATCTGCAGAACTCGGATTCATCTGCCATTAACCTGACATGTTGCTGCACTCCCTCGCTGCTGAAGTTTCTGTTAGTGTGCTTGTGCAAAACCATTCACATTTTGATACAGCCAACCTGCTTGTTGCCTGGCAAATTAAGCCAATCAAAATCTGCTTTGAAATTTCTGTGCTAGCTGACATGTAGAAAATACATTAATTCAATAGCTTGCGTCCTCTGAGAGCCTAAAATATCAAGCTGTTGTGTTCTTACGTGGACCTTTAACTCATTTCTCCAAGTTGTGGAATTCCATCTGGATATGAAACTTGTGAGGGAGAAAGAGTGTCTGTTTCAAGCTGAGCTTCTGGGATCAGGTCTAACAGCTCAGACCCAACAAGAGATTTAAGTTTACAGAGATTTAATTTGTGAAACCCAAATAGCCCTGGTTGGGAAGTGGAAGTTGAGGATGCTCAGTTCAAACTCCAAACACAAGCACTAGCAGAAATTTAAAAGGGTAAATAGCCAATTAAGGGAAAAAAAAAGGTGTATCCTGAATTTCTGAGGTGAAAAGTTAAATGTCTGTGTCCTAAACAGGTTGGTTAGATTATTTTGGACTGCTCTGAGAATTAGATTCCTCACTTTTATCTAGTGTTGAAATGCTACTTCAGATCTTGCTCCTGAATTCTGCTTGCAATTGGTTCTCACCTGCACTGTCAGCGTTTCCCACCATTTAGTAGGGATGACTCAGCTGCCTCATTTCTGATCATTATTAGGTGTCAGACTCCTCTCTGTATCTGCCACATGGCCATGAAGCACCTGAAGCACAACTGGGGATTCTGCTATGTGATTGGGTGTTTGAAATAAGCACTACAGTTTTAGAATATTCAATATCAGATCAAAGGGTGGTGTTGAACTGAAATTAATGACTTCTTAACTAATTAAATTAAATTAATTAAAGGACTTCTTGACATTCAGTGTGGTTTCTGAAGGTGGTCAAAAACACATCTTTGTAAAATTTAAATAAAATATTTGTGTTGGTAGTGACAAGATTAGTGAAAATCTGGTTTTCCTTCTGTGTCTAGTGCCTTGAAATGTTGGCATCATTAATCCTCTTCCATTCTGTTCTAACCCCTCTGTTTCCTTTCAGTGCAAAATTCATTGAGGGGACAGTGGTAGAATTGCTTGAGGAGGATGACTGTGTTGTGGGTGTTCAGTACAAGGACAAAGAAACTGGAGACACTAAGGTAAAACAGGTTTCTGTTGACGGCTTTGTTAAACTATGTCTAGAGGTTAAAATCTGTTGAGAGTTACTGGTGGAAAAAAAAATATATTAAGATTTATGCTTTGCCTGTGTGTAACGGTCTATATTTCCATGTATTTTAATTGCATAACTGATTTGATTAATGTTATTTGCCTCAAACAATGCCAAACTGTTGGCTAAATGCTATGAAACTGTATGAACTTTCAATAAAAAGTTTAGGAGAGGCCAGCATAGGTAGAATCTATGTGCTAAAATTCTGGATATACTGTCTATTCTGTAGAAAAGCCAAACTTGACATCTCCCCCTTTGTTAGCTTCAAAATTGCTGCCTAAAGTTATGTGGGCAACGTATTCAGATGTGCTCTGATGGGGAAGACAGAAATCTCCTGTCTACATTCCGCTGCCCTCCAAACAAGAGGGAGAAAGTTCCTGAGTAGTTGGAAGATCCTGCTCTGAGGATTAGTAACAAAACCTCTCATCTTTAGGTCATTTAGAAATGGAAATGGTGGTATAAAACCGTATGTAAACGAAGCTTTTTGAAGTACCTACCCAAGACGCAGGAGAGCTGGTTTCGGACCCTCCTGAGGCTAATGGCATTTCAGCCCAGCTGATGGCAGAGCACTGTGAGCAGGGAGGTGTAAGAGAGCTGGGTGGAAACAACACCCTCGGCCCCTCTGAGATAGCTGGAGGTAGTGGGAATTCAAAGTCCTCTTCCTTGGTGTATCTTTAATGTCATGTAAATTGAATAAAACAACGTTAGGAAATCTACTCTAGTAGAACAAGCCTTTGAGTTACACATGGGTGCTGAAAAGATGGGATGTTTGGAGCAGGGGGGGCTGTGGGGAAGGAGTGGTGGTTGTTTGGTTTTTTTTCCCCATATCCAAATGACTTAATCATCCAGCAATATAGAAGGGGGTGGTTTTGGTTTTGTTTGGTGAGGGGGTGTGGGAGGGGTAACTGTGGAGGTGCATGTTTTGCTTTCAGGTTTGTTTTTAAGCTTTGCACATTTATGGATGATGTTGTTCTTGTTACATTAAGTATAACTTATTTGACGAGCAGTAAGGTGGGCAGTGTTTTAGCCTACATCTTTTCTGACAACATGTATTTTGTTCTTAAAGCTGAGTTTCCTATCAGTGTTATGGGAATAAGCAAATGAATGTTTTGCTTTGAATGCTGAAGTTCTGTGGCTTGAAAGAGCTGTATTATTTACTGGCCTAGATCTCCTTCAACTGTAGAAATCTAGTGTGAGAAATTTCTACTAAACATTTCTTCTGTGTTTTTCTACCTGTGACTTTTTACAGCTGGGAAACTACTGAGAGGAAAAAACCAAAGCCTGTTTGTGTTCTTTAGCCTGCTTTCGTAATGAAAGGAGGCTGATCTATGTAGTGTCTGTGTTTTTCTATTCTCTCTATTCCCATTGTCCACCATTACCTTTGAGATTTTTGTTCTCTTAAATGAGGTTGAAATTAGCCTGTATGCTAAAAGTAAAATGGTAAAATTTATCAAAATCAGGCAACTGGATAAGGAAAGGTTTTAGTATGTTGACTGGAAAAAGTGTAGCATGAAATAGGCACCAGGGAACCCACACGGGCACATGACCTTGCTCTAATTGCATGAATAATTAGAGCTCGTAACCATCTGAGACAGGAATCCATAGGAAAGGAGTGTTGTTAGCTCTGCTGTTTCTTGAGCTGTTTCTGAGCTAGCTTCTGTAAGCTCAGAGACCAGAAACGTGTGGTTTTTTTACTCAGCTCTACACTCACCTGACCTTGTCTGGCTTCCCTTCAATGTAAGGATGATGTGTCACAAATGACTGATGCCCATTCCTATGCAGGAGGGAGCAACCCATTCCAGGCAGGGATTTACCATTCATATACTGGCTCACCAAGTGCTTCCATCCAATAGTAAAATATTTTCCAGGAGCACTAATGAAGAACAGCACGCTTTTTTGCCTTATTTACATCCTGAAAGCTTAAAAGGAAAACAATTTTTTCTGCTCATGCCAAATGTATGGGATTATTGAAGGCCAAGGGCTAATGCTCAACATAAATCTGTAGTCCTTTGTAGTTAGATCACTGAATATACTGACAATGAGAGAGCTGTAGGTAGAAGGAAACATCTACCTCTAAGTGCTTTCTAGTATAATAATGTTGTTCCATTACTATAACAATAAAATGCTTACAAATATTTTTTAACGATCAATATAATTTGCTTATGTTAGAGAACAATGTGTGTGTTAAACATCAGGAATTTGTGCTGAACCTAATCAGTTTACTCAGATTGTGTTTTGTCTAAGTACACTTTGTGCTTATAGTTCCTAAGTGTCCTAGGAGTTCCTCAGAGTTCACTGCTTGGTCTTTTAAAGAAGATCTTACTGTGCTTACTGCATTTCAGTTTGTTTCTGTTTCGTTGCTTATGCATGGTTCTTTCATCTAAAATGTCTTTTTTTTTTTTTTTTATCCTCAAGGGCGTTACAGGCTGAAGGGAGCAGTTACTCTACTTTCTTGTCTTTGTTTTATCCAAGTTCCTATCCACCATAACTATGTTATCTAAATGCATGTCTAAAAAAGCTGGAGCACGTTGTTAGGCTAACTCTTAGAGGAAGTAGAGTTAAATATCAAGAGGCAAAAATACTGTATTTCTTAATACATGTATTTAAAATTTGTTCTGTGATCCTCGTATTGTTTGGTAGAACATCTAATGTGCGATTGAAAATGAAGGCTTGGGAGTTGTTTCCCACTGTTCTGAAATAAAAATGAAAATCTCATATCTCTTTTTTCCTTTTATTTTCCTTCCATGCTGCAGGTACTTCATGCACCACTGACTGTTGTAGCTGATGGACTCTTCTCCAAGTTTAGAAAAAGCTTGGTCTCCAACAAAGTTACTGTTTCATCCCATTTTGTTGGTTGCATTTTGAAGGTAACTTTTACGTATAGCAGCATACAAGCTTGTATGCTATGGTGTCTTAATGCAGGTTTGTTTGTGGTCTACACTGAGAAATGAGAAGAAAAATTTTTTTTAAAGCAACAGTTGACATTTTGTTCTAAAGACTGTCTTGAATTCTAATATTAAGAACTCTACTTTTAAGTATTTATCCAGCTGTTTTATCAGTTTCTATGTTCCTTTGAGGAGTGCTTGGAAATTTTGGCCTATGTTTTTAACTCTTACATTATTGAGGCATATACTATCCCAGCTCTAGGGTAGCTCAACTTGTTATGTCAGATTTAGCATATTTGGTACAGTTAAAGATCAGATTTTCAGCTCTTAAAACACTTGAAGTAACTGTGAGGCAGGTGTAAAAAAACCTTTTGTTAAAAGTTAGATACCTGGTTATAAGAGTAGAGTACAGTGTTATTCTAAACATAGAGTTGAATCATAGACTGGTAGACTCAATCATAGAGTGGTTTGGATTCGGAGAGACCTAAAAGATCATCTAGTTCCAGCCCCCCTGCCATAGTTTAATAAGGGACTGTTTAAAAAAAACCTGGATCAAGGTTCAACATAGCTAGTTTGAACTGAGCACTGGACTCACTAGACCAGTTAATAGAAAATAGTTTTGTTTTTTTAGGAAAACGAAGTTTCAGTATCTCATATAAGGTAGTGTTATGTGCACTAGTAGTGCTTTATCTTAGATAGCATTAATTTCTGGGTTAGAGGTAGGCGCCATTGTAAAGCTCTAACACAATTTGTAAAATTGTTTCCCTGGATATAGGTGCTTTGACTGGTTTGCATTAAGATCTCGGTAGCTAAGGTGGTGACACTCATTTTTTCACAACACTTACGGCACTTGTTCAGGGGACAGAGATCGAGTTCTAGATCATCCTAGCAGCTGTGGCTCAAACCACCTGTGTTTTATACTACAGAAGAATTCCCAAACCCTGCCCTGCATGAAGGTGGGGTGCCTTGTGACCAGGTAGATAGATACTTTCAGGACCTATAAACTTTTAAGAGAGAAAGTTTTTTAAAACTTTTTAAGAGAGAAATGAGAATCTGTTTTATGAAGAAAGGCTGAGGGAGCTGGGCCTGTTGAGCCTCAAGAAAAGGTGACCGAGAGGGGACCTCATTCGTGTGTACCTAAAGGGTGGGTGTCAAGAGGATGAAGCCAGGCACTTTTCGGTGATGCCAACTAGAGACAACGGGCAGAAACTGAGGCACAGGCAGTTCCACCTGAACATGAGGAAGAACTTCTGTACTGTGCGAGTTCCCACACACTGGAACAGGTTGCCCAGAGAGGCTGCGCAGTCTCCCTCATGGGAGATACTCAGAAACCGTCTGGATGCAGTCCTGTGCCATGTGCTCTAGGATGACACTGCGTGGGCAAGGAGGTTGGACCAGATGACCCACTGTGGTCCTTCCATCCTTACCAGTTCTGTGATTCTGTGAAAGTGAGAATCTAGGTTGGTAGCTGGGTGGTTGGAGAACCCAGGCAGGAATCCTGGCTGGGTCTTGTCCTCCACAGCTGTGGCAATAACTATTGGTTTAACAGCAAAAATAATTAAGCAGAAGGAACTACAACCACAGAACTTTTGCTAGACTGGGAACACTGACTTTGAGGAACTTCAGCAGTGCTTGGGTCCCTACTCCTATAATTATCACTGCCCAAGTGCCTCCTGTTTCTCTACTTCTGGAAATTTGTGTAAGACCCAGTTAGATAGAACCCTATGATTCTTGCTCAGTTGGTATCTCCATGTAGTTGTATACACATGTGTGTATTTCTTTTCCTTCCACCACCCTCTTTATGAAAAGAAAAAATGATCTTGCTGAAAACTGCTACGTTGATTACATTATAGGTTATCAATGGTATGCATTAAATATTAGTGAGGTATTCAAATGAAACAACATATATTCTAGTAACTATTAAAATGTATTGCCAAAAGAATTGTAACTACACTGAGGTTCGGAGCTTTCTTTTTGTAAACATTTCTCTTGTTCATTTAAAGAGAAAAATAACAAAAACTTAATATAAAATACAGGATTTTATTTCAAGTATTTTAGAAAATGATTTTGTATATCTGAAGTTTTCGTATCCTTTCATTAATCAGTCTCAATCTTTCACCCCCTTCTTTTGTTTTTAAGGACGCACCACAGTTTAAAGCTAATCATGCCGAACTTGTTTTAGCTAAACCTAGTCCAGTGCTAGTCTATAAGATTTCTTCAACTGAGACTCGGGTCCTTGTTGATATTCGAGGGGAAATGCCGAAAAATTTAAAAGAATACATGATTGAGAACATTCATCCACAGCTACCTGGTAAGTTTAGAAAGATTTTCATCCATAATTGTCACAATTAAATGTGGCAAAAATGGCACCTTTCATTGAATCCATTGAACTGTGTGGGTTTTTTCCGTGTGCACAGTTACTGTTTCAGTAACCATTCACCCTGCTTCCACATCAAGTAACTGTTTGTTTAGCTCACATCTGTGAGGTTAGCAATTCAGAAGGACTGTATCTCTGAGAAGTGGTTAAAACGGGCCATGTGCAAATTATTTTAGGCTCTGTCTAAGTAGCGTAACGAAAATGTTTGCTTATTGCAGATCACTTACAGGAACCATTCTTAATAGCAGTTCAGAATGATCGTTTAAGGACTATGCCAGCCAGCTTCTTGCCTCCTTCAGCTGTTAACAAAAAAGGTGTGTATTGCGAAATAAAAGGGGGGGAAAAGGCATTATAAACTTCTTCTGGGACTTTAGGTTTTGTTGTTATAGACTTATTTTTGTTGTTTAATATAACTGTCACATAATTCTTCTATGAAAAATAGTATTTTGCAAATGTGTACCTTGGGCATAGTTTAACTGGAATGTTTATATTGGCACCAAACTTCAAATCAGTGCCTGCTTTGCTTTTAAGTTTAAATCACTCAGTTGCTCAAGCTCATATAAATATGGTCTCTTTAAGGAAAACTTGATTAAAAAAGGAATGAAATTACCTTGAAAAGTGTCTCTGTATGTTTGTGTTCTTTAAGACACACATGCATGCCTATAGGGGAAAAAAATATTTTGCCCCTGATCATCTTAAAGCCTTTCTAAGTCTGTTAATTCAAGACATCCTTTTTTTTTCCTCTTTTTTTTTTTTCCTTTTTTTCATTTCTAGTTGCTATTCATCTCATTTTCTGGTGGGAATGAATTCTTAGTAAGTTTGATTAAAAAAAAAAATAAAGGGTTTGAGTTTTGAGATTGTGTAATGGTCATGCAGTATCCCATTAATTTTTCTTTTCTGCCTAGGTGTTCTTCTTTTAGGAGATGCATATAATATAAGACATCCTCTAACTGGTGGAGGAATGAGTGTTATTTTAAACGATGTTAAAATCTGGAGAAGTTTACTCCAGGATATTCCAGACCTTTATGAAGATTCTGATGTTCTTAAGGTGAAGCTTTATTTTGTACTTATTTTAGACAGCTTTTGCTGCAGTTTAATGATGATACACTTTAAGGTTTTATGCAACTCGGGGACATGTAAGTTATTAGTGAGGCACAGCAGTTTTTAAAGCTTTGTATAGATAAATTAATTGTGCATTAGGCATGCACCAGTAAGTGGAGCTGTGATTTGTGATTTGGCCATGTGGCAAAAGGCAGATTCAAAACTGTGCTTTTTTTGCTTAAGGAGACTGGTGTGCCGTGTCTAGTCAGCATGCTTTGCTACTATAATCTGATATTCCCATATTAGTAGTGTATTTGTAATGCAGATTGTTATTGAGCAGGATGGGTTTGAACATCACACTGGTGTGAGTGGTACTTAGAGAACAACGAGCATGCGTACAGTTTTCCAAGGCACATCTCAGTGCTCCACTCACCCTTTGATTGCTGCATTCATCTCACAGTAGTAAGTTAGAAAATGTCCTTCTTTTCCATATTGACTTGGCTAAATGACAGCTACAGTAATTATAGTCTACAATAAATCATTTTAAAAGTGTATTTGAAAAATGAGAAACACTTAGAGGGATCCTGAACATCAGGACAACACAGGACTTACCTGCCCAAATGCAGATTATGTCTCAGCTTGTCACCTCAGACTTTTAGTTATTTCCTACTTACTCTCAGTCAGCAGAGAGAACTAGGTTAGTGTTATCCCTCAAGTTTCTGACCTAGCCCAGCCACCTACTATAGGATGAGATGAAGCACACCCTGGAACTACCCCTTTTTTGTATATTTAGTGTAAGAGGAGCCTAGGTAAGTGATTCAACAAGTTTCCAAAGTTCCTTAATGACCTAACTTGAACCCATCTAGTCTATTGCTAAATCCACTCTACATTTTCATGTGAGTATGACTCTTACCACCTCTCTCAGAATCTTTTGAATGCTCTTCTGTATTTACTGGCAAATACTTTATTTTTTCTTTTTCAGGCAAAAATAACTTTTTACTGGTCAAGAAAAAAATCTCATTCTTTTGTAGTGAATGTTCTTGCCCAGGCGCTTTATGAACTCTTTGCTGCCACAGATGGTAAATATATTTTTAAGACAACTTCTGACTAACTACAATTTGGTAAATAAATGTCTGGAGAGGGAATGTGTGCATTTATGAACATATCTATGTGTTTCTATATATGTGTGCATATAGGTATATATGTATAATGATACATATTAAAATATATCAATCAAAGAGTTTTAATGAGTTAGCTTGTGTGCTTTGCCTAGTTGTTTATTCTAGTATTACATAAACTGATTTTTAGCAATGTGAAGGAAAGTCTGGGGTTAGTATATGAAAAAAAAGACAAAACCCCCATTGACAAATAAAAA
The DNA here is from genome assembly GCA_013398125.1 of Aegotheles bennettii. Taxonomy (NCBI): domain Eukaryota; kingdom Metazoa; phylum Chordata; class Aves; order Caprimulgiformes; family Aegothelidae; genus Aegotheles; species Aegotheles bennettii. The sequence goes on along the minus strand of VZRW01011179.1, from coordinate 244,425 downwards.
CAAAAAACACTTATTCTTGTGTCAGTTAGTATTAAGGAATGTGTAGGTATTCTGTAAGACTATCCTTTACTTAAATAAAACTAGCTGAAAATGCAGCTGAATTTAACAGAACGACAGCTACTAAAGCTCTGGATTTAATATTGCTGTTGCGTATGCTGAAAACATTTTCAGTAGGTGTTGAATATGTTTGTTGAGTCATTTTAATTCCTTTTGTAGATTCCTTGCATCAGCTAAAGAAAGCCTGTTTCCATTACTTCAGACTTGGTGGGGAATGTGTCTCGGGTCCTGTTGGATTGCTGTCTGTGTAAGTTCAGTGCCCTGGTAATAGTTATGTGAACTGAGTCGAGCATTGTGAGCCTCTGTGAGGATCTACTTTGTTCCAAATCAGCTCTGCACAGGGAGAATGGTCCTTATGAGCCTGTGTTTTTAGGATCATACTAAAGGCTGGAGCTTTATTAGAAGAATTAGAAGATATGTCTTTAAATGCTGGCTCTTTTTTTTTTCCTTTCTTCTTTTTTCTTTGTAAAACATACCACTAAAAGCTGGAGAGAAATTAATGTAGGTGACATGGGAGCTTGAACAAGATAAGGGGGTCCAGACTGGCAGAGGAGCTGATGGAGAAGTTTCATCCTTGACAAGTTAAGAATAGTGAAGGATGAGAAAGGAATAGGACAAGAGGGAATGGCCTCAAGTTGCACCAGGGGAAGTTCAGGCTGGATATTAGGAAATTTTTTTTTATGGAAAGGGTGGTCAGGCATTGGAACAGGCTGCCCAGGGAAGGGGTGGAGTCACTGTCCCTGGAGATGTTCAAAAAACGTTTGGATGTGGCCCTTGGGGATACAGTCTAGTGGTGGACTTGGCAGTCCTGGGATGATGGTTGGGCTTGATGATCTTGTAGGTCTTTTCCAACGAGAGTAATTCTATGAGGTTTCCCATAAAAGAGCATAAGGAACAGGGAAATGGGTAACTATTGAGGTGTTTTTGATGACCCCTCAGAAACTAGAGAATGCACAATAAATGATACTACTTTGAACATGTGAGAATGTGTGCTTTTATATTTCTACTTTTTTGGAATGAGAGCGAAAACTGATAGAGCCTGTTGAGAACAATCCCCCGGGGGCTGATAAAGGCAGATTCAGACCACTGGACATGAAGAGAAAGCAGCAGTGTTCGTTGGCTGTACTGCAGAAAGCAATATGGGATGTGTAGCAGCCTCGAGTTTGTATTTTTCAGTTGAGATGACAGGTTCAGAGCTGCCTAAATTGGAGGCTGTGTGTAATCTTGCGTGGAGATCTCTGTTTGTAAAATGAAAATTTGTCAGTGCTTTCTAATTCTGTTTATTTATGTGTTTTATCTATTTATTTTTAATACAGGTTATCTCCTAAACCAATGGTACTGATTGGCCACTTCTTTGCTGTGTCATTATATGCTGTTTATTTTTGCTTTAAGTCAGAGTCCTGGATCACCATGCCTCGAGCATTTTTCAGTAGTGGAGCTATTCTTTACCGGAGTTGTTCTATAATATTTCCACTTATTTACTCTGAAATGAAGTATTTAGTCTATTAAAACCCAGGGGGAAATGACTGGAGGAAGAAAACGTGAAAATCCTAATGCCTTCAAAATCCTTGGACACGTACTATTTAATATTGTATTATGTTTTCTGCTCTTCAAAACACAATTTCCTTGATAAGGATTTGGCTTAATTGTGGTTTTATGGTTATATACATATATATGATATGTAAATATTATTTTCTTTGCAATTAAAGTTCAAAAAGGAGTTAGCTGTTTACAAGGACCATAATTAAGTGTTGACATGTGGTAGATAATTGCCAGTTTTGTCAGAATTTCATTCCTTGCTTTACCCATTGCCAAGTGCACCACTAATATTAATAAACTGAAAAGTGAAAACTATAAACCATATGCTGCTATTATCCTTCATGCTTTTTTTCTGTTCAGTAGCTCCATAGACTTTCTTTATTACTGTGAAATATTGGAACATACTTGATTTGAGTTACTTCATTAGGATTTGCCTCTCTTCTTTTTCAGTTGCAGCTAAGATACTAGGCTACTGGTACTTAAAAAGACACTGTAAAGGGTTTCAGATCTTGAAGTGTCCCCTTACCTTTAAGTGCCATGTTCCTCTTCTGAAATCATTCTTCACACCAGAAAGAATTTAAATGAATAGTAATCAACCCATAGTTACGTTGGCTACCGCATTGCACTCAGGTACTAAAAGCACATGTTTTTGAAACTTCCTTCGCATCTCACTTCCTTTTGAAAACTTGGGAGTTTTGGTTTGGTTTACTTGGCATGGGTGCAATTGAAGTCTAACACTGCCACGAACTGAAGCACAGCAACAAACCATGTCCACTGAAGCTAATTCAGTCCAGGCTATTTCCAGCAGACAGTAATCTCTAATACTACTTTTTAAACACCACAAGAAGTACCATGAAAGTGTCCTTTTAATACCTGGCGTGTGATTTATTTATTTTTTTCCTGTAGAAATTACTGCATGCTACTGAAGAGTTCATGTCTTTTACTGTTGGTCACTGTTCCTCTCAGTGTTACCTTTATTAATATGCTTTCTTTTGTTCTTGTGTAGTTTCATTTCTCCCTTTCCTGTGATTGATTTGCATATCACTGTATGGCTCTTCTATTTTAGCTTGCCTAAACATTCACACATCAGTGCAGCCAGCAGGTTAGAGAGTAGTAACAGGTTAATTTTTTCTGTTCTGGTGAAACTTTGACTATATCTGAAAATGATGTGATTGCATAAGCTGTACAGAAACATACATTTAATGTGGGACTGTGGAAAAAATCTGTAGAGAGGCTTTTTTAGTATTTTATTTGGTGGATGTTTCAAATGACATGTTCTTTTACAGAAGCAAAAGTATGTATATTTTTCTAACCATGTCACTTTTGATACCCTCTTGAAACTACACTCATCATGAGCATGTCTGTGTTTAAACTTTAGGGTAAAGTACTAATATTTTCAAATATCGTTATATAGGGTAACTAAATGATGCCCCTTTAAGGGCATACAAACTTTGCAGAATTTATACAAATATTTTCAAAATTTGTGACAGTTTTGAAAATATTGATTAGTTTTTACATTTTGTATTTTTTTTTATATTATTTTCAGTCTCTTTAAAGTCAAGGGTAAACAGTCCTGAGCCAAATACACATCCTCAGCTAACTTAAATAAAGTTATGATACCTGTAGATTTTTTTTTGTTGTCTATCTCTGGTTAATGAGTTTGTTAGGTCCTGATTTATCAGGAAGTATTGGTGTGCTTAAATATACATGTATGTTTAAGCTCTCTTTTTCTTTTCTTGAACTCAGTGCCTAGTTAAGTGTCTCAGTGATCGGGGTAACAATCACTTGTTGGAAATTACTGTGGAGGAGAGAAAAATCTTGTGTGTATGTGTAAGGAAGAGCAACCTGAAAATATGACTCATGAAATGATTACGTGCCTTGTCCTCAGGTCAGAACGAAGGACTGACTGAAATACCAAACAAGCTGGGATCATTTGGACACAGGGTGACACAATGTGTGGGCTTACAACTGAAATTACTCAGGGTTAAGTCTTTGGTGGTGTTGTCAAACACTCCAGCTGGTCAGTGGCACGCTGCAGCGCTGTGCCCTGGTGAAGAAAAGTCACAGGGCAGAATTTCAAGCTCTGTTCTGTAATGCCTGGTGTGATGTTGTGAAGCAGGGGGAAGTCATGGAACAAGCAGTTCTTGAGCCCAATGAGAGTAGGAAGAGTCAAGTTGGCAGTGAGTGGACAATGTCTATAGGTAAGATGGAATCTAACAAGATCTGATGCTAGCCAAAGCGTGCAGAAGATGGTCTGTAAGAGCCCTAGTTTTCATTTCTACATCTGCATGCTGCAAAGGGAAGTGATATGCCAGGAAAGATGTGTCTCAGGCAGGATTCAGAATCTGAGAGGAACAGACTGACAGGCCTGTAGTTACCCAGATCCTCCTTCCAGCCCTTCTTATAGATCTGTGTCCCATTTGCTAACCTTCAGTAAACCAGAACCTACCCAGATCCCCAGGGCTACTGGTAGATGATGGAAAGTGTCTTGGTGAGCACTTCTATCAGCTCCCTCAGGACACTTGGATGGATCCCATCTGGCCCCATAGACTTGTGTGTGTCTAAGTGGGGTAGCAGGTCACTAACCATTTCCCCTTGGATTATGGGGGCTCCATTCTGCTCCTTGTCCCTGCCCCTGGAGAGAAGTTAATGTAGGTGGGCTCCTGCGTTACCTCCCTGTACCGAGGGAACAACTGGTCTTACTGTTAATGACAGGCAAAGAAAGCATTAAGCAGCTCAGCCTTTTCACAGAATGACAGAATGTCAGGGGTTGGAAGGGACCTCAAAAGATCATCTAGTCCAGCCCCCCTGCCAGAGCAGGACAACCTAGAGCAGGTCACACAGGAATGCATCCAGTTGGGTCTTGAAT
>VZRW01011179.1:206098-239599 GCA_013398125.1 Aegotheles bennettii | reverse complement strand
AGTTCCAGCCAAAGCTCTCTGTTCAGCCAGGCCCATCTTCTGCCCCACCGGCTTGTCTTTCAGCACACAAGGACACCCTGTTCTGTGCCTTTAAGACTTCCTTCTTGAAGAATGTCCAGCCTTCCTGGACTCCTTTGCTCTTCAGGACTGCCTCCCAAAGGACTCTGTTAATGAGGCTCTGTCAAACAGGCTGAAATCTACCCTCCGTAAGTCCAGAGTAGCTGTTCTGGTAACCCACATCCTTACTTCTCCGAGAATCTACCTCAACATCGTTGTAGTCCTCCTGAGTTGCTGGCCCCTTCTTCCATAGGTCATGAAGAGATCAAAACAGATTCTTCCCTCCCTGATAANCTGCTCGCTGCTCCACGTGCTTTTCATCTTTTTTCGTCTTTCTCCCTCATGCTCGTGTCATATCCTGATCTTTGCCTTCTGCCCTTCAGTTTTCTGGTCCTTGCTCCACATTTGCAATCAGAAGCATGCTGAGATACGGGAGCCAGCTGCTGCTCTGTGGTAAGGTTGATTCAGAAAGGTGTGCTGGGTGCATTGCCTGTACTGGCTTCCCATGTGGAAGCTGTGACCTGGGCTGTTTCAAAGACTGCTCGCATCTCCTTAAACCTCAGTGTAGGTATTTACTGGGACACTGTTGATGCACACCAGCGTCAGTAGGGCAGTAATTTGTGATGCTTGCACATACTGCCTTCTGGAACCATCAAAACCCATTCAATCCAGAATAAATATGAGCAGTTGATAAATTATGCATCCTGAAATTCTGGCTTGCTCAGCATGACTTTACTACACAGAAAATAGTGTCAGCAGTTCCTAAATTGTTCCCCGTGGAGCTCCAAAGAGCTGCGCAAGCTCCTGTGCTGTGCATAGTGAACAGCAGCAGGACAGAGTTTGCTGAGATGAAGTTTTTCAAGGTACTGAAAATAAAAGCTGAGGTGGTATTTTAAATAATGACTAAAATCCACTGTTAATATAAGCAAAGTAACATAAATAGGAAAAATAATCCTGATGGTGGAACCCAGCTGTGGGTGTCCTGGAATCACCATGACTAAGTCCTCTCCAAGTTTCTACTCAGTTTGCAGTGGCAGTCAGAAAGGTAAACAGGGTACTGGAAATTGGTAGTGAAGGGCTAAAAGCAAAAAAACCACAATTCTGCATGAAATGAGTCTTTGCACCAACTGCTGTAGGCAGTGCAGGAGCTGGTAATACTTCGGACAGAGGCAAGAGGGGACAAGGGGGAACGAGTGCAAGTTGGAACACAGGAGGTTCCGGGTGAACATAAGGAAGAACTTTGTCACTGTGAGAGTGACAGAGCACTGGGACAGGCTGCCCAGAGAGGTTGTGGAGTCTCCTTCTCTGAAGGCATTCAAACCCCGACTGGATGCATTCCTGTGTGCCCTGCTCTAGGTTGTCCTGCTCTGGCAGGGCGGTTGGACTGGATGATCTTTTAAGGTCCCTTCCAACCCCTGACATTCTGTGATTCTGTGAAGAGAAACTGCAAAGGGAAGCTTTGCCTCTGCTGGTATCAAGTTTCCAAAGGTAAGATGATAGTGAAGAGCCGTGGAGGAAGGGGCTTCTGGTATCACAGCCAGGTTTTAGAACTGGTCTTCAAACACAGGTTACCAGACCAGCCAAACACAGACAGCAGAACTGCAGGCCAACTATTCAAATACTCACTGGTGTTAAGGCAATAGGCACATACACAATGAGCAATTCCAGAGAAGCACGGGACAGCGTAGTGGGGTGTGTTGCATTGTCATATACATTTTTAAATGGTTCTACCTATGCTATTGCAGTAGCTAATTTATTTTTCCATGGGAACGCTTGAATTTTCTTCAGCTCGACACCTTGTTTACATACAGGTCACTCTTAGGCAACTACGGCTTTTTCAGATTTCTGCAATGCAGCTTGTTCCCTTCAGATGCACAGTCACAGTCTTCAGACAACAGAATCTTAACACTGTGTTCCCAGGTGTGGTTTTTGATAGCCCTAATACAGGTGACTACCTAGTATCATAGAATGGTTTGGGTTGGAAGGGATATCAAAGATCACCTAGTTCCAATGCCCCTGCCATGAGCAGGGACACCTCCCACCAGACCAGGTTGCTCAAAGCCCCATCCAACCTGGCCTTCAACACTGCCAGGGACGGGGCAGCCACAGCTTCTCTGAGACCTTCTCTGAGACACCTGTGCTCTGAAGACAGGCTGAGAGAGTTGGGATTGTTCAACATGGAGAACAGAAGGCTCCAGGGAGACCTTAGAGCAGCCTTCCAGTATCTGAAGGGGCCTACAGGAAAGCTGGAGAGGGACTTTTTACAAGGACATGTAGTGATAGGACAAGGGGGAATGGGTTCAAGCTGAAAGAGCATAGATTTAGATTGGATATTATGAAGAAATTCTTTCCTGTGAGGGTGGTGAGACACTGGCACAGGTTGCCCAGAGAAGCTGTGGCTGCCCCCTCTCTGACAGTGTTGAAAGCCAGGTTGGATGGGGCTTCGAGCAACCTGGTCTCGTGGGAGGTGTCCCTGCCCATGGCAGGGAGTTGGAACTGGATGATCTTTAAGGTCCCTTCCCACCCAAATCATTCTATGACTGTACGGAATGCAAGCATCCCTTGGCAGATCTGGGTATGAGTCCCGTATTTGAGCTTATCTGAAGCCAGTTAATGAGCTTTCAACCAAGTAAGCAATGGATAATGTTGCTGGGAGACAACACTGTCTGCCGTTGTCAAACTTAAAAGCAATGTATTGGGTCTTTCGTTGCACACTGGACCATGAATCGAGAATTATATTTTAAACATACTGCTAATAAGCTGCTCTTAATTCCCACCAGTTCTAAGGGGAACCAAATGGCTTGTGGTGGAACTGGCTGTAGGGTGAGCTACAGCTGTGGCAGCTCTGGTTTCTGGGCACCAGCAGGACATAAGCCCCTTGCAGGAAGGCTCCTGCTGCTGCCGCCGGGCATCCTGGGGACAGGGTTTGCAGTGGCATGAAGTGGCCCAACCCTCTGCGCAGGGCAGCTCGTTCCCGAGTCCCTGCTCGGGTGGGGCTTCTTAGGAGACGAGAACTTAGGGGTTTGTTTTCTTGCCTGATACCTAATTTCTGCATTTTGGAGATTTATAAATGGGGAATTTGAAGATGGAGGACATTATTTGATGTTGCTTCATATGTATATAATGATTTTCATTAATGTCTTATTTGTTATTACTTTTTTAAAAATACAAAATGTGGAACCTGGGAGCCTTGTTTTCCATAGATATCTACTTTTTTCAATTATGGAAGGATGAGAAAGTATCCTGGGTATAACCAATAGATGTCTGCTAGATTTATATCTCTATAGTTATTCTAAATATTAATTTTTCTGGTTTTGTCTGAAGAGCCACAGGAGTTAAAATTAAGCATCATGATTTAAAATGGCATAAATTGCATTTTAACTCCTGCAGCACGCTGTGTACTGGTTGATTTGTACCTGCTTGAAGTGGAAGGGAATCCCTGCTCTGTTGTTTATACCTGGATAAAGCATGAGATGGTGATTTCAGGGAGGAATGCCAGTTAACCATGGCACCGTGGGTATGTCCCGAAGCAGATGAGTTCAGAGTCAAGTCTTCCTAAAGCATTATTGAGACTTTGGGCATAATATAATGCTTTAAAGCAGAAATGCAGGGATATATTCCCTGCTGATGCATACTGGGATGAACTTATCATGGACAAGATGCCTGCTGATGTTTATGGGCTACTTCAGCTGCAGAAACCAATTAGAAGCATTTTTGCAGAGTTTTTTTTCTAGTCTGTGACCACAAGTTGTCTTTAATAATAATATTGTTATTGATTCTTCTGCTGGCTGAGTCACAGCAGTGATTTACACTGCCCTTGAGCTGCCCCTTGTAACCTGCTTTTCCCCCAGGGTCCAATGTAACTCTTAAACAGGACCTAAAACTTGAAGATTAATCATAAATAATTGCATTAATACCAAAAGCCCTATTGCATTAAGAGTTTTCTGTGTGTTTTAACTGACCTTAACCAACCTTAGGAAACTGTACTTCTGTGGTGGGGACAGGATATTTGCATTTGTTTTGGGAAAGTTCACAACTTTCTAAAGGAAAAGCTTAAAAATAAATTCAAATAGGAAAAAAATAGTTTGGCACCAGTTTGTATCCTTTGTCTATTGCTCTTGGCTTTCCTACCCACTACAATATGACTACATGTTGCTAGCATGGGCTACACATCAAAGGCTTCAGGTTATCAAAGCGGGGTGACACCTACTCACCCCTCCCCCATTTCACCCTATCCTTTTTTTTCCCTGCAATTTTATGTTGCCATGGTGTTCCCTCTTTGTCCTGCTGTACCTCTCCCATTTGCTTATCTGGTGTCAAGGTGAATTATTAAGAGATGTCGCTGTTATGAGATTAACTAAAAGGGTTTTATTATTGATCCAGTGAATGGTAATTAACTGAATGCCTGAATGAGAAACAAATGATAATCAAATGGTGATTAGGCAATAACAATGTTAGATAAAGTGATTTGGTGATTACTTGACAATTTAAATGATGACTTAGATGGTGATTAGACAGCTACTGCTACTACTTACGACACTTCAGTATTAGCATTGGTGTTGGTGCAGGAGTGCAGCCGCAGCAGCTTTAGCGTTCAGTCTCAGCTTGGGCTGGTGCTCCCAGCTCCCGGTAGGATGTCACCCAGCCTCCTCAGTTCCCGAGGAGATGTGGCTCAGCAGAAAGCTCCAGGGCTGCACAGCGGGGTGGGTTTCAGTCAGGGCTTCTTGTCGGTGATGCCTGAACCAAAGTGGTGTTCACTCGCTCAGGGTGGGAGCATTTGTCACACCAGGAGTGGGATGTGGAGGCTCTGCAGGACACACCGAAGCTCTTGCGTGAACAGGAAGGTGGGCGTTGGGCAGGGAGACAGGCATTGGGCAAGCCTCTGCCTGCTGGAGCAGAAAGGGCTATGCTCCTGCTGAAGCCAGTGGCTGGTGCAGAAGGCAGGAGTTAAAATCCTTCCCCTCTGAAAGCCAAGTTACTGCGACCAGGTTCAGCTCTTGCAAAGGTTGAGTTGGGAATAGGTAAAACAACAACGCTCAGCAGTGTCAAACCCCAGAGATCAGTACTCGGTCCTTCAGCAGAGGAGGACCAGCTTGGGGAACATATTTAAACAATGTGGTCATACAGAAGTCCATAGGAGCTGGTGGGACGCACCCCTTGGTGTGGTGAGAGCTGGCAGCTGTTAGCATGAGGCCACTCAATTCTCTGTGGATGGTGGTGGTGATCCTGAGGCCTGGACAACAGCAAACATCACTCCTGTCTTCAGGAACAGCAAGGAGGATGATGAAGGAAGCTGCGGAATGGCCAGACTCACCTCAGTGAGTCAGCAGGTGGCAGAGCATCAAGGGACAGGGTATCTGGAAGTAGTGCTGTGAATTTGACCTCAGCTGTGGCATTGTGCACCTCTTCCCTGACACCTCGGGTGACCTGAGCACCAACACATCAAACCCAGTGCCCCAGTAATCCTGCAGAGCACTGCACACCAGCCTTGCTCTGGGGCTCAGCTGTAGGAATTTTCTACAATCCAACAGGCTCCTTGCCAGATGATGCCTAAAAATTTTACTTCACTTGCTGGTCCCCACTAATTTCTCAACCATGATCTCGTATGGTGCCCACGACAGTGCTCAGTGCCTCCCTGACATCCTGCAGGTAGGGCTGGGTGACACACTGAGGACAGGCTGCACTCCTGCCAGGGCTGAGCAATGCCCCCGTGTGGAGTCATGGGTCTGTGCAGATACCCCTGAGGCAGCAGCGTCCTCCCTGCCCCAAGCTGGCCAGACACTAATGGGGTGTTTTCCCCTTCTAAGGGACAGTGTGTTCAACACTCTCACAGTCCTCACTTGATCCAAAAACTGTGGGCACCCTTCTCATTGCAAGATTACAGAAACTTCCTGATCCAACCCTTCTCCCAGATTTATTGATATTAATTTATTTATTCTTGTGGTAAAGGGACTGATTTTCATGAATTTGGGTTGCTTCTGCACCAGTAAGCAGCAGGGCCCCAACCTGTCCCTAATGCAGTCCCAGCAGGTGTGGATGCCAACCACCCTGCCTGGCTCTCACTGTCAGCTGCAGTGGAGCGGGACCGCAGTGTCCCTGTTCTTGTTCCCAGGGAAAAGGCTGGTGTATTTAGGGGCAGATAAGGAGGACACATCTCTGCAGAAGGTAATGGAGAGAGGACCAGTGCCCGGGTGCACTTCCCTGCCTCCCTCCTCCTCCCTTGCTCTGAACAAGGGGTCAGTTTGCCACCCAGGCACTCTGGCCCCTTTCCAAGCCACCTTTTCCTTCAGCTGTTGCATTTGTCTCCTATTTTCAGTCTGACAAGCACCAAGTTGTCCCAGTGATAGAGTAACATCCACCACTGCTTTCCCCCAGCAGCCTTTAGCAAGAAAATTATGCCAGGTGTGAAAGGCTTTGTATCATTTATGTGAATAAATATATTGCCCCCACCCCTTGTCATGCTACAGTTGCACTGAAATAAATATTTGTGCCTTCAAAGAGCATGACAGGACTTCTCAGCTATGGATATTTAATTATTTTTCTGTCCTCTACAGAGAAAAATTAACTTTTTGCAGTACAGGGCAGACACTAAACCTCTTTTCACTGTATATTCATTCTCACTAATGGTTCTTTTAACAGAGATTTGACACTTTGGAATCAGTCCTGGCAAACTATCCAACACCTTTATTTCCAATTTCATTCTTCATTTGTGATACAAAAGTCAACTTTCACAAATTGTTCTTCAGAACAAAAAACTAAATGATTTATACATAAACAATTACATACAGCATTTATAATGCACGGTACAAAATGTACACTGTTTGGATGAGATACAAACTGCCTACCATGCCAAGTGTTAATTATATGGACTGGTGCTGATGGTTACATTTCATAGGGACACCTGTAGGTACTGCCTTAAAGCACAGAAAAGCTCTGGAAAGCCATACTTGTCTCATCCTCGGGCCCCAGCTCCCTATTTCAGGCGCGGGGGAAAGACTTGGTCCTTCTCCATATTCACAGAACAGTTCTGAATTCATCAAAAATGAAGGTAGGCACATGCGCTTCCACAACCTAAAGTGAACAGGGAGCCACAGTTAGGTATTTTCTTTTTTCATTCATATGCTCTGTCCACCCATTGACCAGCACATCCAATCCACACATCAAGCACTCAGCACTGCCGACCACCCAGGCGCTGAGATGCACGCCTGGATGTGTTCTTGCCTGGGGCCCAAAAGACAGGAACACCCCATGGGGCAGGTAAAGCAAGCCCCAGGCTGCGAGAAGTGCCCAGACCATAAGTACTGTGTAAGACTGGAGGAACGCTGATGTCCTCTCTGCTGTTTCTCCACACAGCACCAGGCTGCAGTGGAAGCTGGCACAGGTAGCAGATACCTCAGCTGCAAGACTGACGCAGGACCTTCTGCTACATTGCACTGAGGGCTGGGAAGAAGAGAGAAACTGGAGGAATCTCTCTTTTACCTGTATTAGCTGGGAAATGGCTTATGCAAGAATAATTGAGGTACAGCTTGTATCAAATAGGATAATATTTTTAATACAACATATAAATAATATAAGTCGTCATCTTCAAATGCATTAAGTTGCGTTTAACCTTAGAATAAAGTCTCTCTACAAGCCCAGACTTCCAGAACTTTCCTTGCATGTGAAATGAAGAAGCTGCCTGAGAAGCCGTGTGTTGGTAGGAAGGGAAGAAACCCAAGGACCTGAGATGGTGTTTCACCAAAATTTAGATTTGCTAAATAGCTTTTTGCCCTGCATTAGAACACTGCTAAGTTTTTTATAACTTAATTCTGCAACATCTCAGAACTTGTATCTTATTTCTTCCCTTCCCAAAAGCCTCCCAGCAATGTACACACTCTGAAGGTTAAACGGAACAGACTCTTCTGAAATCCACTCAAAGTTGAAATCCCTTCTATATTTTTTATCCCTTCTCTGTTTTTCTAAAAAATAAATTTTCCATAAGGATACTACAACTGGTATAAGAATAGTTACAGAAAGTACGCAAGCAATACAATTTGTAGCTTGGGCAGAGTAAAGGAATTCATTATGACAAATTCCTATCAGGTGACAGATTTTTCACCTGTATTTCCTTTTGACAGTCCTTCACAGAACATCTGAAAAGGGCTGATACAGCTTTCCGGACAAGCTCAACAAATCCATTATTTTGGATATTCATTTACCCTTGATGCCATGTTCCAGAGTAGGTATGTGTGATCAAATTGTTAGTACGTAACTACAGCAAAACCCAAGATTTAGCTCCTCTGAACAGGACTCCTGCTTAGTGCTAGATGTAGGAGACAGACAGAGAATTCTTTCTTACCTTTCTGGGTAACTTTGTGTAGCGAATGTAATCTTCCAGGAACATGAGGGCACCCACTACCTCAGCAGGCATTTCTGGTACCTTCTGGCTAAAATTAAACCACCATGAAGATCACAGTCTTACTAGCTGAACAGTTATTTGGATAAAATTACATGAAAATGCCAACTTTCAAATAACACCATTTCCACTAGGTACCATCTGATTCCATTACAAAAAGAAATAGTACTTTAATCTTACATTTAGCCAAATACATTATTATGTCAAATACACTCTGCTGGAAGAACAGTGAAAAAGCAGTGATAATACTACTGAAGCCCTCCTCACAGAAGCGATACCTGGGGAAAAAGTAAAACCTGGATACCTTGTGCACTGTTCCATCGTTGAACGAATAAACTGACCGATCAGAGCCAGAAATTGTTCTGTGTATCTTGAGTGAAACTGTTTCAACAGGGTAAGAAGCCCCAGAACTAAAGGAAGCCAGTCAATCTGGTCAGCTGGCCGCTTGCACACCACCCCTGCACATAAAAACACCAACCCAAAACAACATGTTTATAAACCAGAACATATTCCTTATAGCAAAGGCAAACTCACACAATGTGGTGTCTCATGAGGTTTTCTGCTGTGCCTCCACCTCTGCTTCCTCACACATAAAAATGAAAAACTAACATAACTGCATTTCTTCCATAGTAAATGGCTTAATGATATTAACAAAGGCATAGGATGGAATGAGAAATACAACTTGATTGTATTTGGCTTCAATATTATAACAAACCTGCCTGGACATGATAGACTAAAGTTGGAGACTGAGTATTTTCTATGCAGATAATTTCACTGTCTTCTCTACAGATAATCTCACGTGGGTTTTAATTAGATTTAGACAAACAACAACTTATACAATACCTAAATTCCTGTTGTACTGGAGTTTTGGAAACTGGGAAATGAGAAATAGGAAGTTGACAGTGGGAAAATATGGCAGCCGTTTTGTTGTTATGTAGATCTGAGGGATAAAAAAGAAGAATACAGTTCTTCCACATATTAATTTTTTTCTCAGTTAATCATCAATAAAACAGGAAAAGCAAACTGCACCAAGCACTGGACTGTAAGCCTGACCTTATTTAATGGATTGTGAATGCCAGCTGCTTCCAGATAAGCTGTGATTTCATACAAGAGAGTGTTGTCTTCCTTAGGATAAGGTAGTGATGGGTTCTGATAATGTGCTTCAATGTCAGCCAGTATTGCTCTAAAAGAAAAATAAATTGATCATACTAAATGCTTATTTAAACTATCCCCAAATTAACCTTACACAATGCCATGTCATATTAATTTTAAAACTTCAAAGATACAAAACCTGTAAATGGTTACAAACAGGAGGAAACCACCTTTTTTGGAGTATCTTTTTACAAACATTGTATTTGTTTCAAAATCAGCACCACACATTTTCACTGTTCTTACTTCCCATCCAGATATGGCCTCAAATCCAAGTATAACCAAAGGCAAGTAGGAGCTGTGCTGTTCACTAGCATGTTCATACACATTACACAGAATCACAGAATCACAGAATTCTAGGGTTGGAAGGGACCTCGAAGGATCATCTAGTCCAACCCCCCTGCCAGAGCAGGTTCACCTACAGTACATCACACAGGAACGCATCCAGGCGGGTTTTGAATGTCTCCAGGGAAGGAGACTCCACAACCTCTCTGGGCAGCCTGTTCCAGTGCTCTGTCACTCTCACAGTGAAAAAGTTTTTCCTGATATTCACATGGAACCTCCTATGCTCCAGTTTGCATCCATTACTTGAAGCTATTTATTTTCAACACTTTTGTTGGGTTCAAATTCAAGTACTCATCAACAAAAACCTGAATACAATCAGACTCCATATTTTTAAAGATTGCAGAGCTGATAATTACATCACAGTGACACATGCAGCTCTTCAGCACATTTTGCTTCTTACTTATTGAGATTTTCCAAAGCAGCAGCCAAATGCTTGGAGTCAAACCTGCAGGAGTAATTTAATTCATTGGTAATCTGTCGTCTTAAAATCTGCATCTGACCAACCTGTTGAAACAAACAAAGAAAGGGTAGGGTGTTATACTGAACAAAGAGTACAAACTACATTACACAGAGTCCTCATTAAACCTAACAGCCTTTGTAGGACTGCCCAAGGCAGGGACACAGTCGTTGGAGCTTCTTCCTCATTTTGGTAAGAGAACACTGATTCGGATTGTGTGCAGTCAGAACTGATACACCCCAGCTGTGCAGTGCAGTCAAGGGAGAGGAGCAGTCACAATGCTCAAGATTTACACACAGTTCATGGTAGCAAATACAGGCAGTGTGAGAAGGGCACTAAAAAGCTAACAGGTATAAAACCCAAGTTACTTGCTTGTTTTTCACTGGTAAGTGAAAATGCTTGTACTCTTTGCTTCACCTCTACCTAGACCCTAGGATCAGCAGAGATAAAAAACAGGAGAGACTTGTTGCAGTCAACCTTCCCCTTCCTTCCTTGACCTTTTCAGTAACATAACCAAACACTCACAGCACTCTGAAAAATATGGGTTGCCAAAGTATCATTACAAGGGTCATATCAATGGGTAGCTTGTTTAAATTTTTGGCACAGCAGTCTGCTTCCTGCATGGACAAGGCAAGTTCAGGAAATGCTACTGCTCCAAACTTTAGCCTTAGGTGCATTACATTCACAAGGCACTGTGAGCAGTCTCAGAGGCCCTGAAACCAAGCACTAACTCAGTCTTCCCAGATCAGATCTCTAGTGCCAGACTCCATTTTTGGCAAACTATTATATATGAATCTCGCACTGAACACTTAATGGAGTGTGAGCTGTCCATACAAACAAAGCTGAGGAGCTATCACAAATCCAGGCCTGCTTCACCTGTGATGTTACAGAATTTCAGGTCAACAGTATACAACACTGTAAAATAAGCAGATTCAAGTATGTAACCAAAGAGCCTACAGTGCATTCTGGATATCACTAAGTCACACAAACCTACCTTCATTATGGAGTCTAAATACGCCGTCCAGATCTTCTGAGTTTTTGCAATTGCTGCAGAATAGACCTTGTTTGAATTTGCTGAGAAAAGAAGAAAGGTGAGGCATTAAAAAAAGAAGACAAATAAATGCAAGCGTACAAGGACAATGGCTTTCTTTCAGTAAGTACATACCTATGATTCCTTTGATAGGACTAACAGCATTCATAAGTGCTTTTAAGGTATCCTGTACCGTCCTGTCACGCAATATATTTTTCTGAAACATACTGAGGAAATTCTAAATAAAAGAAATAAGTAAGTAAGACCCTCACACATGTACTCTATGCTTAATCTTGGTCAACATTAACTGCAGGGAATGAATATTTCCACTGATGAAGAGCTGAGGAATTCCATAGTTAGACTTTGTGCTTTTCCAAGTTATGCTAATCAGCATTAGGACAACTGGCAGATCCCCCTCATCAATACATAATACCCATGGTAGACAACCATTAATTCAATTTTTGAGGAAGAACTGTCTTCATCAAAATATTTAACTAGGCTAGGACTGGATTCTTCTCAGAAAACAAAAAAACCTTGGGTTTCACATAGAGGTATTAGGGAAAAATTTATTACATAGAACTGACACCTTATTTACACCATGGTAGACCCAAACTAATTCTTTGTTGATATCTAGACAGGAAAATAGAATTTGACCCGAGATCAGACTTTTGAGTATACACAAGGTGTACACCTTAAAAAGGTCCTTGCAAACCACTGTTTAGTGTGATGCATAACCTTGTGTTACACAGCACCATTTATTCTTGAATAAATAATCTCCCATAATCAGATCTCTAACGGAAATTCTCACCCTGGGCTTTTCATTGCAATTTACGATTTCAGAAATTAACATTTTTTTGTTTCACTAGAAGTCATTGAACAATAAAAGTATTGTGACCTTGAGAAAATCATGTTCAAAAATTACCTGCAGCTCCTTCACGATCATGAAACACAGCAACCTGTCTAAACCATTGAGACCGAAGGTACCTAAAGTATCTTGGATCTCTGAGAAGAGACGACTATTCGTTACTTCCTGATGAGTTTTGACATCATACCAGGTGTTCATTTGGTCAATGTAACACGTGATTCTGAGGAAAAATTACACAAACAACTACTTCAGAATAAGCAGCAGACGGTTCCTGTGATAATCCAAGTAGTGAGTTATCTTATTCAGGCGAAGACTAGAAAGACTCTAAGTATCTCAGGTGATATTTAGTCACTCCTCTCCACAAGGGTTCTGTCACCCTTCCCTGGTTTCTCTCTCCTCCATTTGTGTAACACAGTTTTTCTTCTTAGACTAGAATCACAGCTTTCCTAGACTAATATTGAAAATGTACAGGATGGATTGGATAAATTTGGTTTTAGATAAAGATGACAGTATGACAGCTAAGGAAAAACTACTTGTTTGTTGCATGGTGCTGTAATACCACTTGTGACCACAGTACTTACTTTGGGTCTGTGATCCTCAGGATTTCTCTACAAAGGCGACCAATAAATGTTACAGATTCATCCACAGGTGTGAATTTTGGTATAGGAATATGAGTAGACTGGTATATGCTTTGCCAGTCTTGAATCTGAAAAATAAGTTTTAGAGTAATTTTTAGTGTTACCATTGCATGTTTTAATTAGCTTAGGAATTTTATTCCTTATGTTTAAAAGTATTATGCTGTAAAACACTATTGTAAATTACATACAGTAGAACACTATAAAAACAGAATAAAACAGAATAATAAAAAAATTAGCCTTATGACAAAGGGCAAGCAGAAGATAAGGGCAGAGGTTCAGAGAACTACCTATACTCCTGGTGAAAATTCCATCTGCTCCATTCTGCAGTAAGACTAACCACCATTTTGTTAGTTAAATTTAAGACCTATTCACTCCACCACTTGTGAGACATCACAAAAAGAGCTGGTAACTACCGCAGTCTTTCTAAGCCTGCATTCTCATGGCCAACAACAGATACAGAGAGGACTACTATGTGATTCACTAGTTACTTCATGTTTTCTTTGAGAAAGAGAGGAAGGATATTGTTCACTGGAAAGAGGTATTAAAATATTCTGTTTGGAGTACTTTGCTCTTACGTACAACTAATACAGTGGGGGTGCTGAAATCATTCAGAATAAAAGCTGGGGGGCAGATGTTTTACACAGTAGTTAGCACATTTAGTTGAAGACACAACAGTATGGACTGTGCACAACGGGGTACATATGCTCCAGTCACAAGCTTTAACATCCAAGTTTTTACTCATTCTTGTTTTTGACTAGCACCTTTGTTCTTAAGAAGTTATTGCACTCCTGTTCCACGTTGTAGTTAATAATACGAGACACTTCCTCTTGCCAAATCTTTAAGCCATATATGTTGACATAATCCTGGATATATTCAAATGATCGATGGAACCCATCCATTGTAGCTGCCATGTCTTTCAGTTTGGGCATCAGTTCACTGGGCTACAGATAAAAAAAGAAAAGGTGTAAGGATTCTAAATGCCTTTCACTATGCTCCAGGCAGAACTGAAAAGCACTAAGAAATTTATCAAAAGTTGTTTGATATCTGAAGCAATTCTTCTTACTAAGTATTTTTTACTCCTGCTTTTAATGCTTATTTTAGGAGTCAGTGGTACTACTGATTGATCTGGAAGACTCAAGAATCTGGACAGGATCAAAACAGGGAGACACACTCCTTATCCTGTTATTGCCTTTCTAAGTTTACCTGGCTTATACATGTATGTTGTGATCAGTCATCACAGATAAAGACAGAACTGTGAACTCAGAATTGACAGAACACTTGGCGCTACAATAAAAATATGTTTTTGAATTCTATGTACTGTTAGCAGTTTATAAACTCATTTTAATATCAAGTAGGCATTCCAAACCACCTTTAAGAAGTTCAAAAAGTGTACATTTTTTACAATCTCAGTAGAAGAGTACAAATTCTTTTCTAGAAGGTAGTCTAACCAGAGGTCCCAGCAAACCCAAGATACATAAAAAAATAAAAACAAATCAAGCTGTTACACACACCTTGGCTCTAGGATTAAAGATGAGTCCCCTGTGAAGAGCTAGAGCTACCCGTTTTACTAGCTCCTTCCTTATTCCATCCTCTAGTAACTGTTTTG
Organism: Aegotheles bennettii; assembly: GCA_013398125.1. Taxonomy (NCBI): domain Eukaryota; kingdom Metazoa; phylum Chordata; class Aves; order Caprimulgiformes; family Aegothelidae; genus Aegotheles; species Aegotheles bennettii. The sequence continues at coordinate 225,057 of VZRW01011179.1, read as the reverse complement.
GGTCCACCTAAGTAGAAGAAACATATTTTTTTTTTGTAAAGTCAGAAAGGTATAAAAAAATATAAAGGATTTTGTTTGTACCAAGAAAGATACTAAGTACTTAGGATGTAACATAAAAGCAGTGCTAGCAGCTGCACTTTTTCACTAGTGCTTGTCCAAAGAAGAAATATTTAAATACTTCCACCAGATATAAAGGAATCATTTAAGTGTAATGGTAAAGACTTGCATGCAACATTTGCCAACAATTCACTGAGAATACTATACAATTATAAAAATCCAGAATGCATTAAGAAGTGTGTATTTCTTCAAGAATGCTCGCTCCTTAAGTCCTGAAAAAGGTATCTTAATGTAGGAAGAGCAGTCTTTGCCAGCTAATGGAAGAAACAGCTCTTTAGAAAAGCTTGCAGTCAATTTTTCCAGTACAAAAATGGTAACAAAAAAAGTGTCAGTTAAGGTTGATGAGTCTATGTAAAATGAGAACTGTGGGTTCTTAACAACCTTAAATAATACAGTTCGGATCTCTATGCAAAGTTAGGCACTACCATTTGGAAATTCATACACAAACTTTAGTGTTTTCTTGTCTTTTTATCTTTCCTTGAGGTCTTGCTTAATGTGCTGCAATATCTGTGCTAAAGTGCTAATTGCCAGCAAATGACTTTTTCCTACTGGAATCACGGAACATTACCTTGATGATACCAACTAAAGTAGTTTTCATCATGAGGATGCCTTCAGTGAAGATTGAAATTGCATGGGTTAGCTTGGCAACCTTTAATAGACAGAGAAAATACAATTTATTGAAGTGATTTGATAGATTCAAATAATTACTCTAAAAGGTATCTTTCCAAATTTTAATGATTGCTCATTCTTCCAGACTAATAACAGTGCAGGAAAAAACCCACAGACAAAAAGCCAACGAGCAATAGCAGCTTTATCTGATCAAATCAACGTGCCTCCATTCTGCCTCCCTATTTGAAGGCAGCAAAAAGCTTAACCCTCCTGGATTTATTCAGTCTTTGACCTCCCAGAACAAGCATTCCAAATGTGGAGGGCTTCATTTCAGACTCAGCTTTTTAGAGTTCTTTCCCCTCCTACCTAAATAAACCCCAAAATCTTTACCCTCATTTATAAATATATTTAGTTTTCCTCTCATTTTCTACAAGATTAAAAGTTTAAACTTTTACAAACAAAAGAACAAAACTTACTCATCTATCCTCAGGAAACCTAGGGTATACTCACAATAACACCAGTCAATTTTAATTCTTACTCAGTCATGGAATCCAACTTCACTGGTGAAGTGCAACTCTGTGGAACTGTACCTATTTAAACCTAGGCTGAAGTAGGCCACCTATAAGGTACGCTTTTTCAAAATTCCCCATTTTAACTGCACCTCGTATCGTGGTCCAAGCTGAGCATAATCTCGTAGCTTGTCCTTATCAAGGCGAGTAGGCACTTCAATAATATCATGAGTCTGAAGCTTTATAATTTTGAGAAGAGATGTAAACATGCTTTCTGGAATTATCTGTAGAACCTTTGTAAACAAGAAAAGAAACAAACACAGTCACTATATTCTTATTAAAATAATAAATCTTCAATTAAGGAAAAGGAATTAGAGAACAAGACCAGTCTCTTCAAATGCCTACCTTTCTGACATAGGACACCAATTCACCAGAATAATACTGTGATACACTGAGAAGATCAGGACTGTTTGCTTGATTGATGCGGAGAAGTGGCAAGTCAAGAGCAGAAGCAAGCTAGATATAAAGTTAAAACGTTAACTTCACACATGTGTTTTTCTAACATAAATTCCATGCTCTAACTGTCTTGCTCAGGCTTTTAACCTACAACTCTAAGCACTAGAGTCTTTCTGAAGGGCAAACATAAGGTTTGTCAACAGGAAAAAGACGAATAAATTTAAAAGTCAAAATTAAATCTGACAGTTTATAATGCTACATTCCCCTTGTTAATTAAAAAAAAAAAAATCTCACCAGTTGCATGAGATATTTTCCTCATCATAATTTTACACTCCTCTCCATGCTACTTCCCATTTTTATTTCTACAGAAAATATTTTCATCTGATGACAGACAAAGGGCATAGCCAACATAACCTCCGTAACTTCTTCAGCCTCCTCTGATACATGTACAGAAGATCCCATCTATGCATCAAGGTCTCCAGCAAACAACTGTAATGGGTAGGGGCTGGATGGTGAGACAATTGCCTAACAGCAGCAATATGACTGGGTTGCATAATTAGGTTTTATTTTCTTTAAAACTAACATTGAGTTAATTTAATACAGTCTAAAAAATCTGGATATAGAAAATGTTGGCAAGAGGAAGTTTTGACTCCTTTGTGACTTTGCAGCCTCCAGGTTTATTTAACAAATGCTTTGATTGATCTGCAGTGTTCAAGTACATTCCCTGTTGTTCACGCTTACCTTTAGGAAAGTGGCTCTGAGTTTAGTTACCATAGATGGACTGACTCTTATGCTTTCCTGCATAATAGATGTAAAGCTGGGGTAGGAAACAAACAAAACAAATCAGCTTCTTCCCCCGAAATGCTTATTTTCAACTCTTAAATCCTATGTCACCAGCACCAGTGTAATCTAGGAATGGCACAGGAGATCACTAAAGAACTTCTCCAAAGGAGGATTTTGGTCAGGAAGAGATATTGGCTAGAAAAAAAGACTTGTAAGATAAAGGAGTAGGTGGAACAAAAGAAGAGGGCATCAGAGAGCATTAACAGCCAAGGTAATGAAGCAGCAGCAACAACAGAAAAAGAGTTCTCTAATGCTTGTTTTTCCTTGTTTGTTTTTTGGTTGAAGCAGGAACTCCAATATTTTGGAGAACACTTAACTAGACTAAGGGTTGGAGATAGAAGCTTAACAAAATTTTTATAGATAGAATAGTTTAGACAGTAAAAAGTTGCAGTATCATGTAACCTGCACCTAACAACACAAGAATGGCTGTTAATACTTATTGAAGATGATGAGAGTTAAACACACTCAACAATTCACGGAACAAGGCTTCAAGACTATTTTTAAATTGGAGAATTTATAGTATTAATAATGTTTATGCATGTTATTTCCCACAAGTTTTGCAAATTATAACTGACTTAGAAGAGAAAGCTCCTGCTAAGATACCTGTCAATTAATTGCCAAGCATAAGAAAGATCACCAACTATCTGCATGGTGATCAAGACCTCTTCTTTAATGTTGATAGTTCGGATCATGTGATGGAGAAATTTGCGGGTGTCAGCCAGAAACTGGCAAACTTGCAGGTTTGTTTCCAGCTGGTGGAACTCTTGGACCTATATTTAAAAAACAAACAATCAAACCCCATAAAACAACCTCTTTTTTATGTTCATCTTCAAGGACAGCAATGCAAATAGAATCAGTAAACTAACACATCTTCAGGACGTTATTAAATTTAGACACTTAACAAATCCTGCCCTACTTAAAAAAGTAGAAGTGTGTTAAAAAATAAATTTCACAAAGTTACTCAGGAAGGTGTACTGTGAAACACCATACTGAATATTCTTTTATACCCTGGAGGTAGAAGAAATGTACACATAGCAAATACAGATATTTTTATTTTGCCTTTCAAATTACCCTCTCTAGATTGAAATTAATTTCATTTTCAGAATTTCTACTAAAATGAGTAATGCTGCCAAATAATGTTTAATACTGAATAAATTTCTTTGACAAACCCTACTAGTCCTCAGCTGCAGGTAATAATAATTTTTCATGCTATATCCCATATTTTACAATCACAAGATCTATAAGCAAGTCCTTCTGATTGTATATATAAAACTGCAAATACTTACAGACTGAGACAATTGTTTAAATGCAGATCTTTGGTGTAACTCATGTGTTGCAAGTCAGTGCGTGTGTATCAGATGCTAACTTTCGAGAGGACAAGATAATTTATCTCAAAATTTATTTGCCGTACCTCCTCCAGTGCTTGTATCAGCTGCACAGTTTTTCTGCCTGCTGCAGTGGAATCATCGTAATTTAGAGACATTATTTGCTTGGAGATTTCTCTGAACCAAGCTTGAAGGTTTTCTATGTAAGAACAAAAAAAAAAATCAATCAAGTCCTTCCATGGATGATAAGCAACAGGCACAGGGAACTTGCTAGTCAAAACAAAAAAATACTCAATGCTGTACACTTGAGAGTAAGATGAAGACTTTTAAAATAATCTCATAATTTTGTAGTCATTCAACATGCAGACTAAAGGGGCAAATGCTCATGTAAGTTTCCCATAAAACATTTAAAAAAACCAACTAAAACCACAAGAGGGTAGTACAAAAATCTATACAAAGATGATAAAGTCCTCTAAATAATAAATTTGTTTTTTGTGAACGGTCTTACAATGTTAATTGCTCTACCATTCTCATTGCAGTATCTATGCTTTAGCTACAAGTTTCCTGACTTAAAAAAGATAAAAGTGAAATACTTCAATAAAGTATTTCTGCTCTGAAGTGGAAGCAAGTAAGAAAATTGCCTGTATTCTAAGTTCTGTTGGTTTGGCTTGACCACAAGTGTTGCCCTTGCACTGACACTTCATTCAGTGTTCCTGACCAAATGAGAGAGCCATTTACAATTCTTATTCTTACACCAGTTCAAGAGAAGAAGATGTTTCAAAAAAACAAAGCAAGAAATTTGGAAAGAAATACAGATTCAATTTTAAGTCCTTGAAGAACAAAAAAGATACCACTCACTGCAGAAGAGAAGTAAAAGAAGGTTTGAAAAAATGCTGATACAACAGAAATACGCATTATAGGAAGAATGACAGGAGAGGTTAAAGCATCTCCATATTTAATGGGCATGATCTTCATGCTCCTTTGTACATAGAACACAGTAACACAAACTCCATTATTCGTGGAAAAGTGAACTGACATTTCATAGTCTTACCTGGCATATCTAAGTAAAATGACAAAAATATTTTTCAAAATACGGCCATCTAAATACACCTTACACATGGAATATGTGCCAAAAACCCAGACAAGACAGTGCATAAGGGATCTCTGTGGCAGCTGATGGACATGAAAATTTTTCTTATTATCAGTATTAGCCTCATGTATTTCCTTTTGACATCAGCTTAGAAATTAAAACCAAAATTACTTTTTTCCCCCAGTTTAGTTTTTGATAATTACCATTTTTCTCCACTCTAGTAAGAGGTTTAACTCCTGAGAAGACATCAGCAAGCTCAGTCATCCTTTCAGATCCCTCTTTTTTATAGTTCTCCCATTTTGTTTGTTTTTCTGACAGCATCTGCTTGAACATCTATTGAAAAACAAAGCATTTGGTTTACAAAATCGGCAAGAAGGCATACTACAATAGATGAAATAAAATACTGAAAATAGATGGCACTGACTTACAATGATTACTATGTAACTTCAAAATCTTGCCAGAATATTGAATGCAAAATAAAAACATTGAGATACAGCAAGTGTGATGGACATACAGTGACAGAAATTAAATTAATTTTAAAAAACTGAATGATATAAGTATTGTCGATTTTCAGTCACTTATAAAAATATCAAGTAAATTTTTTAGCTTAGAGATCCTAGAAAACTCTGGTCTAACGTTGACTTATAGTTTGTACAGTCATCTCAGCCTACGCAGAGAAACCCAATTCAAAAAGCATGTAGGTGACATTAAGCATCCTCTCATACATTCAATCTGATGTGTAAGTGGACTGTGTGGTAAATGTACTAATACTATTCAGGTCTTCAGCTCTGTTCTGCCATTCAGGAGAAAACACTGAAAACACAGAAAATGCACATTACCTCTTTCAAAATGAACTCAAATTGAGCTGTATCCAGAAGAAGCCGGAAAAGGATCCTGGGATTGTACCTTGAGTCCGTGAGAATTTGATCCTTTATCTGGCGGAGTCGTTTGTTATTTGGATCACAAGCTGAAAATGGAAAGACAACATTTCTCCACTGTTCCAGAATTTGGCGAAGCTTTTCAATCTTTGTAAATTGACTCTTTTTTTAATAGCTTGAAAGCAAAAATATTCTCCTCTGATACCTAAGTCCCCATTTGTTCCCCATTTACACAGATCTCACCACACTCGTACAACCCTTTCGTAGTATAGGGAATAATTAAGGTTTCTGTGGTGCTTCAGCCTTCTTAAAATTCTTCTGCTGGCTTCTGCAAACTAAGTGTGAATTTAGTACACCTGACTGAGAAGCCCAGAGATCAACACTTCTGAAATCATTACAGAAAACACATGGAGATGTAACAGAAGCCCTCTCACATACCAAGAAGTCCCAAAGACTGCACAAGCATTCAACCAAGAGAATGTCTAAATAGGTTTAGAGACTCAGAATCATGTCAGAGACATTATTCAACAGTTCCAGTTGAATTTCAGTTCAACAGAATAAAACCCTTGGTTTTAAACTATTTATTACTAAGATATTAAAAAAAGGCTACTGCTTTCCTTTTGGTGCTAGGTAAAACTCTCAGAACTATCGTTTTCTGCCTTACCACTTAAAGCATCAAGTTCTCAGACTGTTTCTGCAGAGTATTATTCAACAGAATCATGACTTCTTGTACTACTTTTTCTAACTGTGTCTAGCTTGCAAGAATTAAGTAAATGCATGTGTGCTCTTTCAGCAGAAGACTTTAGGAGATTGTTGGCACAAGAACAGCTTAACAATCTATTGAAAACAGTAGATGAAACTGCTGACTTCAACAACAACTCACGCCAAACTTCCCTCAGGACATGAAGCACCAGTGTAGCAGGATTGACAGCTCTGTAATTAAAGTCAGGCACGAAGCCTTACCTGTGTCTGCAGTGTGAAGCATCAGCCAGCGGATTGCTACATTGCAGTCTCGCAGACAATTCAGCAGTTTGGGAATATTGTCCAGCACCAGCTCTTCCCTTAGACATCCCTCTTTGAGAAACTGGTGCACTTGAGTGTGCACTCGCTCAGTGACTGCAGCGTATCTACTTGCCTTAGAATATACAAAGCTTGTGTTAATATAATCCTTGCATCAAATGAAATACATTGTGTACAATGCCACTGTGGCTTCCCAAGAACTTAGAAGGGACATAGATCAAAAAAAGTGCTATAAAACTTCTCATTGCAGACAATATAATACACTGCAACTGCATGACAAAGGATGCAAGCTCAATTTTAAAGCAAAGAGCCTACACAGAAAGTATATTTAAAAAACAGAGACTTGTAAACTTCTTATATTCTATTATATACTCTCTAGAAATCATTCCTAAAAAAATCATACTAATATTTTATTGCCTAATGAGAAAGAACAACAACAACAAATCTATTCCAGACTGGAAATACTTATTATGAATTAAACGTCAGTTCTACTTAGTGAACTTCCCTAAAGACAAAGGAAAGATGTCTGCTCAGATTCCCTAACTCTATTAGACATCATGTAGTACAGTTCTCCAAATCAAACACTTCAGTGTGTTCTTTCCTGAGCACTGGGGTCAGATCCTAAGGAGCTATTTAGCTATCATCAATCCAGCAAAATGCTCAAGCTACTATCCTGTGGCACACAGACAGGCCAGTATCACCAGGTTTTAGGTATGGAAAAATTATTTCCCATAAAAAGAACTAACTGCGTTGCATCATGCAAGATTACAGTATCATTCTTTTAAATCAAATGCTTTTTCCAGTCTATTATTTAATTAATTTTGGAGGCCCCATTTAAAACAGTGCCACACCGTCAGCATAAATATGTAACTTCTAGAACTGTTCTCTGTGACAGACCAACCACCACAGTCAACTTAAGACATCCCAGTACTGAACAACACTGTGATGAGTGCCATCATCTATTCAACTGAGCCACAATCCTGAAACTTTTAGGGGAAACAAACACTGCAAGAGGAACTGAAACAAACAATGCTGTGAAGACCAGATTTTGAAACTTTGAAGGATTTTCAACACAAAGTTATGTATCCCAAGTATTGTACTCAAATACAATACAAATAGTTGTATTTGAGAGAAAAAGACCCATACATTATTGATGTTATGTGATATACTTGAGATGCCCACACAGCTTGAATCTTGCAAAAAATATTGAACTCTGGCTTACGTACCTGTTCTTTGATATTTGAAAGATCCAGTGTGTAGTTGAGGGCAGTTTTAGCGGCTTTGTAGGGTTCCCATGCTTCTGCTAGATTCACAGTGATTCCCATGTAAATGCTGATAACCTAAGATCGGAAGCAGAAAACAAGAAGCTGCATTTATATTTTATGAAGACAACATAGTTTTCATTTAGCAATACGAGTAGAAAGCAGTATGTTGCAGGTATGAATACGAGATAACTACACTTTTCTGGTAGCTGTACCCTTTACTCCACCACCTTTGGAAATCAAGGAGTAGGAAGACTGAAATGAAAGGCACACAGTTAATTAGAGGCTTGGCTCTGAAAAGAAGCTGACAGTTGTTTCAGTCACTATGAATGACCCCTGGCCTGTATTTTCCCCCCATGAATTTATGATTTCTTTCTCATTTCCCTGACTGACAAAAACAACTGGGGAAATGACTATCATAGAGGAACAAAAAAATCTGAATTAATCCTACTTTAAGGACGCCCTAAAGATAAAACTGAAATGTAACACGTTTTATATGGTGAACACAAACAGGAGGACACTCATTACTGTGATTTTTAAGGAGTGCAGAGGAACTGATTTCAAAAGCCTAGCCCAAGTTTAAGTGTGATTAAAAATACAGAATTATGATTGAATTACAAGTGCTTGTAAGATACTTGATTAAAAATGGAAGTCTTGGGTTATTGACAGAGTACGGATATACAGAGCTGTGGCATTATGAGCTTTGTCACACTATTGCTCCAACATCCCTCCACTCAGGAGTGATCATATCTAGGGGGACACTGTCAGCCTCTGAGCTCTTCTAACAGTGTCAAAAGTCAGCCAGTGAGGGCAAACGGGACACTGGTTTGCTGCTATGAGGATCTGTCTCATACTCCAGAAGTGAAGTTCATGACTTCCTGCAGCTTACAGTTCCTTAGAAAGCGACACTTCAGCAGCTAACAACAATTTGAAACAAGTCTAAGAGTCGAGTATTCTGTACAAGGCAGCTAACTCATCCATACCTGATCACAAGAACACAGGTATTGTCTTAAAATACGTTTGTACTATGAAGTCAAGTGAACAAAAACGCTGGCATAATCAAAAATTCACAATGTCAAGTTCTTATTTCTAAAATAAGCTTCCAGTTTTTCAGAAACTGATGGGCTTTAATGCTTAGTAAAAGAGCCAGCTATTACAGTTTCTTCCTTCCTTTATTCACTGTTCGACTAACAGTACAGAAGAAAACACTTTGAAACCAACAGAGATACACAAATTGATTTACAGCTTCTTTGTGAAGTCTGATTGCCATTGATACAGACTACCTGGGGACTCTGCTGTTACATGCCAGCCTATTTCAGTAGCATTTTTTGCAGATAAAAATCCGAAATCTCAATATCGAGACACACAGTAATTCCATTTTGATCACTGTATCTGCAAAGGTCTAGAGAATTGCACAGTGACAGGTTTTGCTTCCAAGTTATTTAGCAATGAATGAATCCTTAACTAAGTTTTCAAATAACATCAGTATGAGGGGAGTTGTTGGAGAGCAAGACTGCCATTCACAACAGCCTTGACAAGCTGGTGGAATACACCAGCAGAAACCACATGAAGTTTAATAACAATAAATACAAAGACATGCACTTGGGACAAAAATAAATCCCTGCAACAGCACAGTCTAGGAACTGACTGCTTATATAACAGTTCTGCAGAAAAGGACCCAAGTGTCCTGGTGGACAAACTGAACCTGAACCAGCCATATAGCCCCATGACACCACAGACTAATCACATGCTAGGCTACGTCAGCCACATTGTAGCCACCAGACCAAGGCAAGTGATTAAAGTGTCCAGATTTGGGCTCCTCAGGCAGCGTGGACAAACTGGAATGAGTCAGAAGGCCATTAAGACACTTATGGGACCCACTATGTAAGTAGAGGATATGGGAGCTGGGTTTGCTTAAGCTGGAGGAAAGACTAAGGGATCTGACTGCAGTCTTCCACTATCTAAAGGGAAGTTATGAGTAAGACAGAGCCAGACTCCTCTCAGAGGCACGCGATGAAAAGACAAGAGGTGACAGTCACAAGCCACAGCTGAGGGTGATTAAGCACAGCCACAGATGCCCAGAGGCTGTAGATCTTCATTTTAGGTATTTTCACAACAACCGGACAAGGCCTAAGCAACCTTATTTAACTTTGAAGCTAGCCCTGCTTTGAGGAAAAGGCTGGACTGCAAGATGCCTGTTACCTTCCAGCCTACGTTTTTTCTACGATTCACTTTACCACGACAGTATCAGGGTGGTTGATTTAAGCATTTTAGACAACAACTGGTATTTTGAAAGGATACCTTTTGACATTATTCCAGAAGATTTGATTCAGACCGCTTCATTCTGAACAAAGTAAAATTTCCCCAGAGAAGAATCTATTCTAGTTTTAGGACATTATTATTTTCTATAACGCACACTATAAGAAGAAGGTAAATTGTTCCTATAACATTAAATTCAGGGAAGCATTTTAAAACAGAATTATTTTTACCCAATTATCTGGAAAGTATTTATCCACTATCTCTCTCATTTTCGCTTGTTGAGTGTGAAGAATAGATGGGTCAAAGTACAGTATCACATAGAGCATGGCAGCCTGAGTAGCCAGGGCAGTGCTGCGGTGTTCTGGTAATGGATATGCAGAAACCTAGGAAAAGGGAACAAACCAAAACAGAACGTAATATAATGCAACATAAACCACTTGCAAATGTTATGGGGCACTTTAAAGAGTACAGCATATAGATACTAGGAGTCAAGCTGGACATGCTTTTGCATGCAGTATATTTACCAGATATATTTTACAGAATATAAAAGCTGACTGTACAGACACTTGCTAACTGTAACGGGATGTAGGAAGGTATTACTATGCTGTAAAGGAGTCAAAGGAGGGAAGAACCAAAGAGCTTAAGACGAGTTGAAAGGAGCAGAGTTAGAAATAAGTATTTAATAACAACTGGGTACATTTAGTTCATCTCAGATAGAAAAAAGTATTCATTTAACTCAAGTAATAGGCAATTAGGATGCAGATAGTTTAATTATTCACCAATTCCATGTACCAGAAAGATAAAAAAGATTCAAATTATCAACTGAGTTTTTAATTTAAATAATAGGATAATAGATTAAAAGACCTCCATGCTAAAAAGAAAGTTGTCATCAAAATAATATTCAAGAAGATTTGTCATTAGGAAAACAGTTCTCTGCTTTTATTTACTAACATTCTATTTTTCTTTAATTTTGTTTGATTATTTTATTAGGTTAAACATTCAAACCAGTAAGTAATAGCAGGAGGCTTCTGCCCACTGCTACCAAGAATAAGCTGCAAGTATCAGAGGTAACACCTCAGACATAACATAATTTAGTAAACCAGGCTGTGTTCAGTTTGAGTTGAGCTGAAGGTTTCTACCTTACTTTTTGTACTATATTTGGAAAAAGTACATGGGTTATAATCATGCTTTTTATAGAAACATTAGTGTTTTTCATTATCAACCGTAATCACTACAAAATAAAAATCACAAACTGTAATATTATTTTCATGCAAAGGCAATAAACCAACGTTATATAAAAAAGAAAAATAATTCTGATACAAAATATCACCTGATTTAAGTAAGATTTCTTGGTTAAGTACTTTACAAGAGCGTAGTCTCACAAACACTTCAGTTTTCTAACATAGTGTCATAAAATGGGTTCTCTTCACAACTTGCTAAGTTATCTTTCTTTGTTTCTAAAACTCTTAAAGCATTCTTACAGTGCAGTACCTGAAAAGGCATTTTCCCCCCTTTGAAGTTTAATATGTCTGTTCATAGTATTGAAGTGTTATTGATAAGGGCCCTATTTTTAAATTGCTACTCCTGCCTGAAGACTAAAGCCCTTGTTTATTTCTTACAATCATTTTGTCTGTGTTGTCTATTTTTAAGAAAAAAATCTCAGCTCTTAAGCAAATTGCTCAGAAATTAAAGACTGTAAAATTACAATCACTTTTCTTTTGGCTAACTACTTTGTGTCCTCTCCTCGACCACTTTCACCACCTGCAACTATTGAGTCATTTATAAATCTTCAAATGCTGGTTTTCTGCTATCTATAAACTGCTTCGGTTTTCCACGATTCACTAAAAGTGTGTCAGTAATTACAGAAATCAGACTGCTTGTCCATGCAAAAGACTGAAACCTGTCCAAAAGCAAGCACTGTGTTAAAGATCTCTCAAAGGAGACATATTAGAAGAGACTAGTAGCCATTACTCATACTTTGCTTCAATTTTTGTTTTCTTTTATTAATACAATTGTCATAGTTAAGAACGGTGATATTACTGTTCCTTTTTAAACACACTGTCTACTATGGGGTGATGAATCTCTTTGCAGTAACTGCAAGAACGGGAATCTCGGAAGGAATTAAGAGTTAGTAAGAGTGGCCAACCATTTATGATTTAAAGATATTAAGAGTTTTTTTTTACTGTGAGAGTGGCCAAACACTGGAGCAGGTTGCCCACCCAGAGAGGTTCTGCAGTCTGCACCTCTGGAAGTACTCAAAATCCACCTGGATGCAGTCCTGGGCAATCTGCTCTAGCTGAGCCTGCTTGAGCCAGGGAGTTGGACTAGGTGATCTCAAGAGGTCCCTTCCAACCTCCATGATTCTGTGACTTTTTTTCTGGGCTTCATGGATGAGTAACTACCCTGAGAAACCATTTTTATATTCAGTTTTAGATCACTCTCTTATCTTACAGTAACTTACCTGGTTATAAATGTCATCTGACCGTAAGCGCCCAATAACCATGCTAATGAACGTTTCGCTTATGGGTACTCTGCTGAAGTAACTCTCGGGGTAGTTTGGGGGTCTTTTAGCTCCAGGTTGGCTCGAGTATCCAGTGCTTCGAAGCAATTTACAGATATCATCTAAATTGGAATCAGCAGAGGATCGGGCTGCACTGTTTTATGAAAGAAAGGAACAAAAGTTGAGCTGTATGACATAACGATTTCCTCTTCTCCCTCCCCTCATAACCAGGCCTTTTCTCCAAGAAAATGATCAGACACTGAAGTCTGGGAGATTTACTTCACTAATATAATGTTCACCGTATTACAGGAGGACACTGAGAGTCCATACTGGCATCCCAGATAAGCACACACAGCACAAACTGAAAAATTAACACCATTCAGGAACAGAAACAAGTAGCTTTATATTCAGAGGAGGAGTTTTGTTTCTTTTTCTTCCCCATTTCTGAATTCCCCTTGTCGATTCACTTCTGCATTCTAGAGTTAAGGAATCCTCTCTCATTAGACTCTGAGAGGCATAAACATAGTCAAAGGAACAGGATACTCCCTTTTTTATATGTGTGAAAGGATTTGCACTGATACCCTTCAAGACTCTGTCATACAATGATGTTGTCAACCTACCCTGGAAACTCATTATTGATGTGACTAATCAAGCACTGTAACTTCCAAAAATTCTGACTTGCAGTACATTTGTCATCTGGATACTCAGGACTTTTCACCAAGATTTGCTTGCATATTTGGGAACCTATAACATTTTCACAGCTGACGCTTGCAGCATTAAAGCTTTAGCTGAAAGTTTGTCAGTGGACTTCAAATTTCTATTGTGACAGCATGAAAAAAATTTGTTCCTCGTTTTGCAGCTAGACCTGCAAACACAGCTAAAGCAAGGAGCTCTGCCAATATTGAGAGGTCTGCTGAATTATCAGTGTACCTGTATATAGTCAGTTGATCAAAAAGGTGTTGATATTTCCATTTATCTTAATTCAATAACCCAGTTAACTGAATACACTGAACTTTACATCCTTTCAGCCTTGAGTGCTTCTGCATACCAATGTGCAGTACCTGTATCTGTAGTAGGAAACCAGCATTCTTTCTCTGACTTCTCCTTCAATTTTCTGGTCAATGACCAGTAGCATGACTCCATATAAATAGAGCGCTTCACACTGTTTGCAAAAGAAAGAAGGAAGGAAAAAAACAAACAATTTTGTAGTAACCTTTAAAGACAAACATGTATTGGCAAATTAACTCAGTGTCAACTACACAGTCAACACAATATGAAAAACAACAGACTGTAGATTTTTGGTCTTTGTCCTCCTTCAAGTAAGTCACAGCATTTCCATGCATTTGGTAAACTTAAATCTTTGTCTAGTTTGGCACTTCAGTGGCTGGTTCATTTTCTACTATAACAGAACTGTTTAATACTTACTAGAAGCTGTTTTCCGTCTTCATTAAGGAGGACTGTTTCTAATGTTTGCTGAATGTAAATTCCTTCATTGAGGTCATCTAAATATCTAGGGATCAGAACAAAGAGTGGTCATTGACTGTTTTGCTTTCAAATCACATGTCCTCAGAACACAACTGGCTAATTTTCTCTGAAAATCAACAGACACACCAGAACATTTCCCTAGTACAAGTAACACAGAGTTTTTCAGCTAAAGAAGAGATGCTTTACTGTGAATTGAGAGGCTGGAATTCCTAGATAGAGTCAACCAGTTGGCAAAAGCCTCCTGCCATATTCTGATGGTGTATGTGAAAGACACTAGAGGATACTCTGTAACTTACAGCTAACATCCTTTTTATCTTCTTATGGATGGATAACAGCCTGAGAAGAGCATGGAGAAGACTTCCACTCCAAAATTTAGTAAAACTGCAATATTTTTAAGTTACCTTAAAAAAAATTCCTGGAAATACCATAAATCGATCTCAATTGCAATTTGGAAGGCAGAGCTAAAAACAGAGCACGTTTGTCTCAATTAACAGAGGATTTCTTCCTATTAAAGCATTTTCCAGTAACACCACTTATTAATAAGTAATGTTAAACATTTGATCCTTTAATTAATCTTTTCATATTGAATCAGTAACAAAAGCAATTCTCACACTTAAGATTCTCTGGAACTTTTTCTTAGAGTATTGTTTTTTACAAACAGTAGGAATAGCAAACTTGAGAATATGGCAACTCCACTGAAAAATTAAGTTTGGGAAAATAATGCCAATGAAAGTTAAAAGAAAAAAACCAAACCTATCTGACATTCTGTTTTGCTAGACCACAAAAAAACCCAAAACAACTTAGTTTAGTAATATGGAGTCTCCTTTCATTAAAAATATCTTCAGGACAACCTCCAAGATAAAGAAGAAAATCTAGCTCTGGTTTTTAGCTCTAGCGATTGAGGAAATAAGGCACAGAGGTTGTATGTTTTCAAGTTATATACACTAAGCTGGTAAGGAGCTTAGTGTATATAACTTAGTGTACAGTGAACAGTAGGAGTGAAAGTTAGTGTTGACTCCAGCAATCCAAGTTTCCAGGTGCACATGGATATGCTTCAATAGTGACTATATTGGGGCTCTAAGGAAAGAGCTTCTCATTATTAAGACTAAATGTGCTCCAGTCTTCAAAACAATCCACATGTATTTAAGATACCATACCTGTTCAAATCTACAATGTATTTATGTACACTCTGAAAAGCTAGATAAAATCTTGTCAAAATTTCTATGTTGTTTTCACGAAATTCTTCATCTAAATCCAGTAACTCAGGTTTGGCTTCCAGTTTGCCTTCACATATCTCAGGGCCCTGAGAAAAGAAATCAATCTTTAGGGACAATATTTGACTGTGACCTACATCTGAGTTCTCTTCAGTAGGACCAAGAACATGTACAACCACCACTGTGTGCACAACACCAGAATTAACATTTCTTACTAGAACAAGGATCTATAGCTTTCCAAGATACTTTATGATTAACACTGATTCCATAAGTTTTATACTTGTTGTACGTTTTATACTTTGTTACAATCTGCAGTGATTTTAAGAATTATTTATCCTACGTAACCAATAAAAAAGAATAGTTAGCACTTTGGGTAAAGACCCAACGCATCTGAAGCCACTGTTTGCTTTTTGTAGTGCTACTTCCCTGCTGGAATTTTGTTCTTGAACATGTTTGATCTGATTGATTTCTCAGATAGAAATCACAATATTGAGGCCTCAGAAAGCTTAGTACCATCTCATATATTTAAACTGCTTGAAAGGATTAGGCCTGCTTGTTTTTTTTCACAGACTCTGGACCTAGCTCAGCACTAGTCCCCCAAATTAATGCAGAAACTGTCATTAACAACTGTGGAGGAAAAAAGGGTTGGGATAAACAGCCTGACTTCCTTAAAGCAACAGTACAAACGTCTCTAACCATTTACCACTGCTAACATTTCTCATACCACCATTTGGTCTTATCACCACCATCTAAATAAAAATATTGTTAATGTTTAATTGAAAATATTATTAACATTTAATTGAAAATACTGTTAACATCATTCTACGGACCACTTATGATAGCGTGAAATCATGGCTTAAAAGGATTTAGTCAACACCATCTCCGTAAAAACAGCTTAAAATAGGGTTAAAATAAAATATCAGTCTTAATACCCAGCTGACAATTTCTTGTAGTTTTAAATTTTCTTCTGCTTTTCTTTATGTGCAAAATATCTACATAAAATAAAGATAAAAGCAGGCCCCAAACTGCCCATGAAGTTGGAATGCACAAAATCTCAAATCTCCTCTCATTAGGTAATTCTAAGAATCACAAACACAGGAATGGCACAGTCACTGTGAAAATATCTGTAAATTCACTATCTTTGCTTTGTAAGTGCGTCTTTATGGATTTTGGGGCTATTACTCTGAAAAGCAGCAGCACTGCTGTGCTTCCTTAACATTCAAAAAATCTTACAATTTCAAGGATAATTGCATTTCTCACCAATTATACCTATCTGCTTTTACATTTTCAAGTAATTTGTGGAAAAAAAACTTCTAACAGGCACTTAGATCTAAAGGTATCTGGGAAATCATTTGTGTTCAGGACTTTCAGTGTCCAAGGCTCACAGTTAGTGCTTGAAATTTAAAACTCTTACTACCAAAAAAGATAAAAAATCCCCTCCCCATTGCTTTACTATTAACACTTTTTATATTGCACAACCCAGATAAACACGGATTACATAGTCTCTGTAGTTTCTTCTTAATCATGCTGGAGAACGACAGAGGGAAATAGGTACTGAAAGAAGCTTAATTTTGTAAGGAAATAAGGTAATCTCATGGACACTACTCCGATGTATTTATTCAGCACATGTGAGAAGTCCCAGTGAATGGACAATCACAGTACTGTCAAAGAGGGAAGCAGAAAGCAGTTTTCATGGCTGCAAAGAATAAGCTACAGATAACCAAAGGAAGATGGGCACACTGCCCACAGTACTGCTCAAAGGAAAACAACCAAGTGCACAGGCTCAGAAACTGCTGGCGAATGTAAAATTTAATGTTCCTGCAGGAAATAATAAAAATAGTCACAACCACCCCTCCCCCAATCCAATACTCAAGTTTTATATGATTCGTATCCATTAAAGTTCACAGGCCACATGACTCACCAAACACTCTGAAAGGTGTATCTGGCTCTGCTCTTGAATACACTTAAAACTGCCATCCCCTTCTTGCTCTGACACTCTCAGTGCAAGTACTGGTTATGCTTACATTCTGCCTAGGGGTCTAAGTACAGAACCGTCCCTTCACCATTTCTGTTCACTGAAAGGAGTAAGATGAAGCTGAGGATGATCAGAAATATATAAAATAGAAGGCAGCCCACAAGCAGAACATTAGCACGCAAGCATACCCCAATTGTTTGGTGAATTTCCAGTAAGAACTGAGCAAGCAAGAAGTCACAATGGTCAATTCTGGAGAATACCAGTAATAAACACAATAGTCTGGAACGGCTGTTTCAGAACCTCAAGCATCCTTATGCAGGGCAATAAGGAGAAGTATAACAATAAATGGATTTACCTTAAAATAACTGAAATCAAATATGATATCCCCATACTTCTGCTGATCAGCCTTGTCCTTTAGCCTGAAAACACCAGGAATAAACTCAGAAAGCCTCAGAAGTTCTGCAATGATGGCATTTCCGCAGGAGACAATCCGAAGAATTGCCTGGCCACAGAGGTTGTTTTCAGCTAGAAAATCCACCATCGTGGAGCTGGGCGTGCCGGAGCACAGCTCCTGCAGCTGGATTCTGATCGTTAGCCTTTAGGTTATGTGAAGAAGAAAGTCTGATGAGAAAACTAGCTGCGCCATCAATGACCCCCTTAAACAAAACCACGTGAACGTGAACCACACTCAATGTGTATTTCTGAGAGTTTAATCTATGTGAATTCTTATGCATCTGCTCAGATCTTTCAATTCGTGAAATCTGAATTATCCACAGCTTTGTAGAATGAAAAATACGGACTAAATTAATCTTCAGCACATACACTGTGTTTGACTGAGCCATGTGTGTGACCAGGCGAGGGAAGCGTGACCTTTTGTCCAAGGAAAGCTAAAAGGAACTACTGAAACCATCACAAACAGTGAAGCAGCTGAGACCATGCAAAGGGGTGGGGACCAAGGGAAGCAAAAACATGTTACGAGTTTATAATAATCATTTTAAAAGCACAACCAAAGTGACTGCAGCAGGCTCTGGCAGCAAGGAGAGCTTTCACAGCCGATGGAGATCGCTCTGTGCTGCTCTGTCCTGCGGCAGGGTTTGCTGCTCTGCCGTGGTGCCGCGTTCTGGCCAGGGTTTGATCTGTTGCCGTGTTCCTGCGAGATGCGGAGCGCAGCGCTCCTGCAAGCGAGCTCCCATGTTCAGGAACACTGACGGGAACCCGTGAGTGGACTTTGCTTTCCACCGGTGACCTCCCACCCCCCCGAGTGCCGCTCAGGGAGCGGGGCCGCCTCTGCCCCACCGAGCCCCGGCCGCCCGTCAGCCGCCACATTAATCTGCTTCACAGATTATTTGGCTTTGTGAGTTTGATTTGCCAGGACTATGTGAGCAGGACATCACATCAGTATGTTTCTTCAGCTGTA
>VZRW01011179.1:175771-205543 GCA_013398125.1 Aegotheles bennettii | reverse complement strand
CACTGCCAGGGAGGGGGGGACACAGCTCCTCTGGGCACCCTGGGCCAGTGTCTCACCAATAAATCACCCCTGGTGGTCACCGGGTGTACCTGGGGGGTGGGCACTGATCCTGGTGGGCAGTGAGCTCTGGGTCACCTGCAGAGCTCGTGTTACAGAAGTAACTCTCTGTTTGGCTGTATCTCCATTTCATAGTTCAGGATGCTGAAGCATAGAGAAATTATGCCGTTTGCTCAAACCTCTAAAATAAGTGGCAGAATGTAAGGTGTAATTGAAGTTTGTTGCCTGGTAATCCTGTCTGCACCATTTGGTCACTGACTGCTGAAAGGGAAAGAATGGCCTTGGTGGTCTCACTCGGTCTCCTGTTCAACTCTGACTCTGTGGGCTGGATTTCCCTGAAGTGTGGGGAGTTGGAAATTGTAAGTGCTTCATTGCTGTACCCATTGAAGACCTCCCTGGAGAAAAAGTGCTGTAGAAGCACTGCTGTGAAACCAATTCCAGTGAGGAATGTGGCTTTTCCTCTGGAGGCAGAATGGGCAGCTGCAAACTGAGGTTGAAGAATCCACTTAGAAAATGCAAGAGCGAAATCTTTGCTTGGGATCATAAACGGTTTTCTCAGAAAAACACTATTTTATTTTTTTTAAAAAAGGAAAATTTGTCCCAAAGTACCTAAACTACTCTCCAAAAGACAAACTGAGGTGAAACTACCAATGTAATGGTATAACTTAACATTGTAAACAATAATTTCTGTTCTTGTGTAGTTTGCTCAGTGCTTCCACAAATGTCAAGAGGATGAAGAAGCCTTTTTAACTTTTCACTGTAGTTTTTTTCAGATTCCTGCCTTTCACAGTGTGTATCTGTGAAATTTCCAACAAAACAGCAGGCTTTCTCAGTGAGTGAGGCTTACCAAGTTCAGGAAGGGAATTAAGTTCTCACTGTTGGCTTTGATACACTAAATGGATCCAGAAAGACAAAGCTGCTAACATGACTTAATGTGACTATTTAATAGTGTGTGTTTGGATCACAGAAGCTCTATACAAACCGTGTTGCTAAGCTGACAAATGGGTGCTTTAAAAAAAAAGTTAAATACTGTAATAGCTGTAAGCATTTGTTATTAGATCTTTAAGAGCATTCTTTTCCTTTACTTTCAAGGAGTTCTGTAAGGAACTTTTTCCTTGTCTTCTGTTGCCAGTTTGAAAGCCTCTGGAGATCTCTAAAGACAGGAATCGCTGTTTTGGTGGAGAGACATGAGCTGACCTGACTGGAGCTGTTGTTGAAGGTTGCTGCTTCCTCTGTGGCAAGATGGACCTTTAGAAGGGGATGGAGAGGAAAGCTGTTTGTATGTAATTCAGAAGTGCAGGTTGTGGTGAACTGGAACCACCACTGTTGTTAAAATGCTGTTGGAAACACGTGACCTAAAACCAGTGTCATAAAAGATAGTCTTGAGAGACCAAGCACTTTTTTTTTAATAGCAAAAAAAGGAAAATATACAAAAGAAAATATTAGGATAGAAGAGAGTGTGACAGCAGGTATTCAATGCTCACAGTCTGCACGGTATTCATGAGGAATGTGGCAGTGTTGTTCAGGTTAGGATGAGAGCAAGATGTAGTTCTTGAATCCCAAGGAGAGTTATAGAGGGAGAGACAGCCTTAGGTTTGCAACGCTTTGGCAAAGCTTTGTCATTTAAGTTTAGTTATTTTCCAGATTTCTGTTGGATTATAGCCTGTGAAAGGCTATTGTTGGTAGAGCAACTCACCCCCTTGTTATTTTGTGTAGAATTCAGATCAAACTTCTGGTATATCCTGACTTTGGTTGTGGATTCTGTTCTCTACCTCACCTGATATGATCACAGTATAGTCCTTGAACATACCAGCTATTCTTTACATGGACTAATACAGTATTTCTGTCTATCCACAACTTTTGTTTTTGTAAAGCTGAGCAGAATTTTTCTTATCTCCTGCAACTTAAAGTACAAAACTCTGCCCACCATGTTCATGTTTCATATAATAGCTACATGTTGATCAAGCAAATTATGGCAAAGCATGAAGAAGGAAGAGCAGAAGTTGGAATTTTTGAGAAGGAACCAACTGATGTGAACAGTGTGGATAAGCACAGCATAAGCAAACTGCCTTGCAGATTGTATTAATGAGAGGAGAAGGAGTTCATCCTTGCAAGGCTGTAGGTTCTTGGCCTGTGCTGGAAAGGAAGGCGATGGCAAAGAAGATAAACATGATTCCTGTGTGATCATATTCTGTGCTAATGGAACATTGGTACTGCATGTTTGTAGCGTCTTTGGGGCAAGTTGGCAGCATTTGTAAAGTGAGCTTTTATTTAAAAATGGTGCTAGATGTTTTACTGTTAAGTTAATTCTTGGAAGAGTGACCCTTTGTTAGATTATTTTTCCAAGGGCCAACTGTTGAAACGGGTTTGTAGTTGGTGAGGTTGAATTGGATGTGAGAAGTCATATTTCTTTCTAGCTTAATTGATAATATGCCTAGAAAACACAGACAAGTGTTCAGGCATGTGGACTTCTTTGGATCTGAAATAGAGCAGTAATCTTCAAGCAAACATAATAGTTGAGTTTAAACCTCATTGTGGTTTAGCAATAGGAATGAGCAGATGAAAACTGGAAGTTTTTTGTAGTGTAGCTTTGCTTAATATTGAATAGGAGGTGAATTGAAAACCTCTGGTGAATTGCAGTTCCACTGACATTACTGACATCTTGGGAGCTAAGATTTTATCCCTGCTCTCTGATGTGTCAGTGGTTCTGTTGACTGCGCTTTATGGTCAGTGATCTGTACTACTTTTTTCTCTCCCAGATTCTCTGGGTATAAACTGTGTTCAAAATGTTGTATCTGTTATTTCTAGAGTAATGATTTCAAGATGCCAGGCGGTGCAAGAATCTCATTCAACTCTGTGGATTCCTCTCTTTCATCTTTGAAAAACTGCCAGTCTTACATAAATACTGGAATGGATATTGCTACTCACGTTGCCTTTGACCTTGTGGAAAGTTTCAGTAAGTATATTGTCTCTTGTATTGCATCCTGAACCTGACAGATGAGTCTTAGGCCTACATATTTTGACTTAGTTACTGTTAATATCTATGTTCATTATAGGAACTTTAGCTCTTCTGGCTAGACCAAGGTGTTTTTATACCAATCACTTGATTGTCTTAAACGATAAATTCAGTGAAAATATAACTGCCAGCCAGGCATTGTCCCAGCTTTTGTAACACCCAGGACTAATTGCGTTCCAGTGGTTGTTACCCTGCAGCTGTGTAAAAACCTTAATGTTGCTGAATGAGATGGAGGCGGCCAAGGGTGAATAAAATTACTTTTCATTCTAATACTGCTTCTTTGTGTGTGTTTTATTTGATGTTTAGGGCAAGATGTATTAAAATAATGCTAATGATTTTGGGTACAAAGCTTGAGACACCTGTTAGGGGATGTAATTTTTTAAAATCTGTCTCTTGCTTTGCCAAAAGTCAGGCAATTTTAGAGTGCTCCAATTTGGATACTTGCAAAGTGGAGTAACTTAAATCTGTAATCACTTCTAACAGTCTCGTCATTGCTGTTTCACTGTAACAGGTGCACTGCAAAGCTACTTTTCAAAGACAAATATTAGGCATACCATTTCTCTGTATTCTTTGATCTGTAAAAATATTTTCACTAGGAAAAAACAAAAGACTTTAAAGCTCCAAAGCTCTAATAGTTTTAAATATGAGTGGAAAACGAGAATCCTCTGGAACAAAAGTTTTGCTGTTCATTATAAATCTTGCACTCAACTAAGTCAAGGTTTATGTACAACCAAGATAAATGCTTTTCTCTTTGTCTAACATGATAGTTCTCTCTCCTTTGACCTTTTTACCCATACTGCTGTCAGAGACAATCAACATACCATTTCTAGAGGAGAGAGGTAGAGGAAGTGGAAAGCTTGTCTGAACAGTCACCTGGGGATTCCCTTTGAGGTAAAACTGGTGTAACCAGTTCTGTTTCCTCTCTGCTTTTGCAGTCACCAGCTTTCCTACTTTTCCGTGAGCCATGCATGGAAATACACTGAATTCTTTCAGTCTCAAGACTGCAGAATGATCCACAGAAATGAGTTATTTGTACAAAAGTGAAAAGCTTTGATGAATTTCACCTTTCAATAGAAGCCTCTGTTGCATTCCAATTTGGAGGTGTGAAAGGCAACTTAAGCTTCACTGTGCAGGTCTGCAGGTGGAGGTCTGTGCGTTATACTCCTAGGAAATGTTATTATCTTCCTCACTTACCTGCTTCTGACACATTAATTCTTTTAATAAAAACCTTGAAATTATTTTGCCTATTTCATTCAGTGACCAAAAGGACCATATTTAGCCTTCTATCCTGAGAGGAGGAGATTACTCTTGATGAAATACCTATGGTCATTGTTACAATTAATTTATATCATATGACTGGGAAACAGCTCCTAGACCATAACACTCATTTTATTTTATGAGGGGCAACTTTCCTGTAGATTCATAGTTACAGAATTACCAAGCATGACCCTCTACCATAGTGCATCCCATTGCTCTACAGAAAAGGTATTCCAGAGTTGTATTTGTACTTTATACCCCTGGTCTGGTGTTATGGTGTTAGCTTTTTACTTCTAATAGTTGTGTTCTTCACCCCTGTGCTTGTCCTTGAAGATATATGTACATGTGTACATGGAACATACAAATGGGTGAAGCTCCTCACTTTTATAAGGTTTGGTTTTCACTCCCCTGACTACTTCACTTGGACTTAAAATTCTTATGTTCTTTATACAATGCCATCAGGAAAGATACTGTGTTTCCATGGTATGACATACTAGTGGTAAACAAATAATTCTGATGTTCCAGAGTTAGCATCATCTGATCTGCCATACTTGACTGTTCAGTTCTTACCTCCAACACATGTGGCGATTTCTATTTCTAGAATTGCTAGTCATCTGTCCTACTTTGTCTTCATGTCCCCAGGCAAAATAATTTAATTTTAAGCCAGCATTAGATAATATGTTTCTGCATTCTTGTTCCTGTCCCATTTGCATTTTTTTTTTTAATTTCCTTTACAAAAATCTAATTTTGTACAGCTTCTGACAGGTTTCATTGCCAGGTTTGTGGAAGCAAAGAATTCTGTTGTGACTGTTTTTCTATTTTAATAGTGCTGTTTCTATAGAGGTATTCTGTTCCTTTGGACTTTCAAATTGGACAGTGCTGGTTTTTGGGAATAGTACCAAAAAGTTTCATGGCAAGTACATGAGAGAAGTTACATTTACATATGAAGATAAATAACTGAAAAGGTGGGCAAAGTTAGTGTAGTAAGTGATGTCTCTTTCCTCTCAGTTGCTATTCTCCACGAGCCCAATCCTGAAAGCATTTACTGGTAAGCACATTTATTAAACAGTACACAGTAGTGTCTGCTGGACTGGCTACTGTTTAATTCAATATCATGGAAGGACTTCCAAATGTCACAAGATCTAACTGGATCACTTCTCCCTACTTTCTTAGCTATGGTAGTGGGTTTGCACTGGTGCTGTATTTGAGACGCTTTCTAGGCAGCAAACAGCATAGTTCTCTTTTTTTAACAATTAAACAGTGATTTCTGAAAGAACCTGTGTGTGATTTTTCTAACTTTAGAGCTCTAGTAAAGCAAAGAATATATAAATTAACAAATCTAACGTTTCTTTGACATCTGTAAAGGCATTGTATGGTATGCCAGTTTTGTGGGCGATTCGCTGTTCAGTAAAAATCACTTCCTGCATATTAGCACTGCAAGGCTAGAAAAGGCACTTTGCTTTCTGATGTGTTTATGAATGATACAAAGAATGCTTCTAAAGGTTGTAGAAAGAAAACAGTTTGGTGTTTCAGCACTTTGGCATGCATGTAAGTTACAAAGCAGCCACGATTGTTCAGGTGGAGTGAAAATCGAAGCTCACTAGGGGGCAGAAGAAGATAGGAAGTACGCAGCTCTTCCATTTAAGTTACAGAAGGCATTGAAAAGAAACTGGCCTCTTCACCTGTCCGTTGATCTGGCCATGATCCTTGTGTAGCCTCGAGTCCTCTCCAGTTAAGCCATCCAGTGAACAGAGAACTCTTGCACTGGTAAGCTATAAAATTCTCTCAGAATTATTTTGAATTTAAGCTTTGTAAACAGATGGTGGTAGTGTTACATAGAATAAAGAGGGAATAAAACTGGTTATTTGGTTGTGAGGCAAGAGGGCTGCTGATAGGAAGAGGTGCCAGATTGTGGGCAGGAATTGTCTCAGGATTTACCATGATTTATAGCAACTTCATAACCTGTAGTAACCTTTCTTCAGACATCTCTGGTGCTTTGCAAACACTGGCTAAGCCTCTCAGCTTTCTGGGAGGTAAATAATGGTTACAGGGATTACTTACTTCACCACCACGGAAATGAAACTCTTCAGTGAATAATGGTTGCTATGTAGAAACCTTGTAGAAACCTATCATAATCCAAAAGAGAAAAATAAATTTTCCTTCAACTGACTGAAACAACTGAGAAAACTTTATTAGCGAAGGTAGGGTTTTTTGAGTTGGACATGAGGGACGTCAGATTGAATTGTTTACTCATGAATAAATATCACAACAGATCTTTCACACCTTTATTTTGACATAATGTTTGAAAGTTTCAGAACTAAACCAAAACCTGGGTTTTCATTTAAACAGTAATTTCATATGGAGAATGCCTCCTATTGAATTGAGACTATCCTTTCTGTCCACACCATAATTCCTTTTAGGAAGCTGCTATCTACCTACTGACTCACTTCAGTCCTACTTAAATGGAATTTATCTGCTTCTGGGTAAAGGTGGCATGGCTGCAAGTCAGTGCATGTACTGATACCACCATTGATTACTGTGCCTGCTGTTCATTACTGTGCTGCTGTCTTCAAATTTATTCTAAGAGTCCTATGTACATCTATTCACTATATTCTGAAAAATGATTAATTTTGCTTACATGAGGCCATTACTTTCTGGCAGTAACAACAGAGCCTTTTAGTTTGGGTAGAGTGCTCAGGTTTGGGTTTCTTTGCTGTTCTTTTTTTTTTTCTCCTATGCATTAATTGTGCTCAGAAATTCCTATTAACTTGGTATTTTCCCCTATAGCTTTTGACTTTCTGTTATGGAAAGATAAAGTAATCTCACTGGACACAGCTATTCCAAGGAGTGGAAACAATTGTTAGAGAAATTGATGGGGAAGAAAGGGTTCAACTTAATAATTAAACGTTGTAGCTCTGCAATAACTGGTGGCCAGAGAAATCTAGAAAAGTGAAGGAATCAGTTTCATGAATATAAAGTGCAATTCAGGTGACTTTGAAGAGCTGAAGATTTATAGCTTCTCATCACATGGTCCCACATTCTGAAATGTAGGACACAATGTGCCAATTAATCTAATTCACCATGACCTTGAATGAGTTCGTTTTACTACTTTACGCAAAATAATAATACTAATAAAAACAGTGCTTTTCTATTCCTATTCCTATTTCATATGAATAATGGAAAGATTTAATACCCAATGTTTCTCGGCAGATTTATGTGAATCTCTACTTATGCATATAGTTCTTTTGACATCTGTTTGCAGTCCACTGCAGTGCAATAGTAAATTTAAAATTATTCCTGTCCAGTTAAGCTTTGTTTATGCTGTGAGATGTTTTGGGAATCCTGGTGAGAGATAATATGGAAGTATGGATTTTTTTACTTAGAACTGTAAATAATAACAGGCCTCACATGAAGTCAAAAGGAAAATATTTCACAGTGGAATTAACACAGTCTGAAATGTCTGTGAGGCTTTTAATGAGAGAAACGCTCAGATTCTGTTCCCAGCTTTGTACTATTTCCCTTTTCTCTTGTGCCTTCTAGCATCTTGTTCACTGCTGCTGCACACAGGAGATAGTTTTTAAGCTAGCTCTAACCACAGTCATTCTCAAGTGTCTTTCCTCTAAGGAATCCACTGTTCACAGTGTGCTGTAAGACTGAGATACTTAGACTACTGTAAAGTTCATTGACAGAATTGCACTTAATCAAGTCTTAATTTCATCTGTAGTTCTACTGCTTAGTCCACTAATACATTTACGTCCATTTTGCTCTAGTCCTGTATAGGTTTATGAAAAGAAATTAGTAGTGTTAAATATTCAGGTCAGGCATTGCTCATTATGGACATGTACGATCTCTAGGAAAATAAGGCAGGGTTTCTGTTAACTGCTGCTAATTTAGGTGAGGAATAATTTTAATGGATCTGATCCTGAAAACCTTTTATTTTTCAAATAACTTTGTTGATGTCCATGAAGTTAAAGTGTTGATTAAGACCTCCCTGTCCATTGAGAATCTGGAGACTTTTAGCACTGAGCATCTTCATGGTGTTGTGTTGTGAGCATGTGTTGGCAAAGAGACAACATTTTAAAAGATCCTGTAAGGGCTTAAGGATCGTAGAATCACAGAATCATTTAGGTTGGAAAAGACCTTTAAGATCATTGAGTCCAACCATTAGCCTAACTCTACTAACCTAGCTCTACCAAGCCCACTGCTAAACCATGTCCCTAAATACCATATCTATGCCTTTTAAACACATCCAGGGGTGGCAATTTGACCACTTCCCTGGGCAGCCTGTTCCAGTGCTTGACAACACTTTCAGTAAAGAAATTTCTCCTAATATCCAACCTAAACCTTCCCCTGAACAACTTGCAGCCATTTCCTCTTGTCCTATCACTTGTTACTTGCGAGAAGAGACCAATACCCACTTTTCTACAACCTCCTTTCAGGTAGGAGTTGTAGAGCAAGAAGGCCTCCCTTACGCCTCCTTTTCTTCAGACTAAATAGCCCTAGTTCTCTTAGCTGCTCCTCATAAGGTTTGTTTCACCTTCACCAGCTTCACTGCCCTTCTTTGGACGTGCTCCAGTACCTCAATGTCTTTCTTGTAGTGAGGGGCCCAAAACTGAACACAGCACTTAGGGTGCAGCCTCATGAGTGCCGAGTACAGGGGGACAATCACTGCCTTAGTTCTGCTGGCCACACTAGAGGGTGTTTCAAAAAGATGGACCCATTTGAAATGGACCTTCAGTTGAAATTGGGTCCATCTCTTTGAAGCACCCTTGATTTCTGATGCAAGCCAGGATTTTGTTGGCCTTCTTGGCCACCTCGACGCACTGCTGACTATTCAGCTGGCTGTTGACTAACACCCCCAGGTCCTTTTCTGTGGGGCAGCTTTCCAGTCACTCTTTCCCAAGTCTGTAGTATTGCATGGGGTTGTTGTGACCCAAGTGCAGGACCCAGCACTTGGCCTTGATGAAGGTCATGCAATTGGCCACAGCCCAACAATCCAGCCTGTCCAGGTTCCTCTGTAGAGCCTTCCTACCCTCAAGTAGATCAACACTCACACCCAACTTGGTGTCATCTGCAAACTTACTGATAGTGCACTCAATCGTCTTGTTGAGATCATTGATAAAGATATTAAACAGGAGTGTCCCCAAAACTGAACCCTGGGGAACACCACTTGTGACTGACCACCACCAGGATTGAACTCCATTAGCCACAACTCTTTGGGTCTGGCCATCCAGCCAGTGTTTGACCGAGCAGAGCATACACCTGTCCAAGCCTTGGGCAGACAGTTTTTTCATAAGAATGTTGTGGAAACAGTGCCAAAGGATCTATATGTAGAGATGAAAACTAATTTCACCAAACTGAATGTCAAAGGGAAACAGCCAATTTAAAAATACATTTTATTTAATGAGTTTTATAAAAAGGTAGTTTTTATGTCCATGTCAGTCTTTCGGCTGATTATCTTTACATATTGACATTGTGTAAAGGTCATCTTTTTCTCTTCTTTCAAGAATACCATTGTGATATAGAAACATTTAGAAATGTTACTGTATAAAAAACCTGTAAGCAGGAAGACGGGCTGTGCGCAGTTGGTTTCAGTATGTCCTCCCTGTGCTCAAAACACTCTTGGATGTTCTGTGGCCCAGCCTAGCAAAATACTGAGCAAAAGGATACATTGAAATTCTGGAGTGGTCCACTGACTTTTGGAGTGGTTTGTATGTTCTAAAGCTTAAGCACCTGCTTATATCCTTTACTGGATTGGAATCCTAATATGTGAATATGTGAATTTGAAGGTGCTGCTGTTTGAAATCAGTTATAATGAAAGTAAAATAATCTAAGTTTTGCTATAATTTGCATCTTCCTAAATTTAGCCTCAATCTGTTGTTTGACCTTTAGTAGCATGATTGAAAAAGGAGTTCACTAAGTCAGTAGTTGTTCAGCAGTGACTCTCAATTCTAATGCTCCTGGTATTGAACTTTAAGCCCCCCGTTGATACCTCTGCACACTGAGGAATAGCTGTTTGCACTGCTACTGTAACTTCTCTTCATTGCTGAACTCTTTACCTAAACTACTTAAAGTAGTTCTATAGATTAGAAAGCAGTGCTGGACACCCATGTGACATGCTTGAAGGTTAAGTCTTATTCTCTGTTTTTTGAGTTACTGTAACCTGACTGATGTGCTGATAATGATACGAAGATGCTGGCCCAGTACAGGTCTGCCATATCCAAGACAGGCATCCAGACCCGGCTCTGCTCAAAGTTATTGGATGTGAATTCTGTCAACTTGCTGAGGATGGCAGTTCCGTCCGACTCCTCAGGAGAAAGCAGCAGAACTTTCTCAAGAGTATGGGACTGTGAAGTAGAGAGAGCTGTAGATATGGGAATGAAGAAGACTAACTCATGACCATCTCCAGGCTTCCAGCCCAACAGCTTGCTCTTTAGAGGGGCTGTTGCTTTTGTCCGTGGGCTGGAGCCAGAGCTGTGTGGTCTCGGGGGAATGTCCAATACAAATGGGAAATAATTGGGAGGGCTGGAGTATGTGAGAACTACAGACAAGATTATAAAAATACCGTAGCATAAAACTTCTGAAAGCTTTTTAAAGCATTAACAGATGGGGTTTTGTCTGATCAGCTGAACAGGTTTTCACATAGAGAGCAAGATGCTTCCTTGATGGCTGGGACTTTCTTTGAACCACACATCACATTCCCACTGAAAAGTGTAGAGGCCCTGCAGCATAGGGTAGCTGGATGAGAAGCAGTTATTGCACCCAAAGTCTAATCTTATTTGGGGAAAAAAATGAGCTGCTTTCCTTTTTCTTAAAAAACTTGCCCTAGAATGTCACAGGTGCTACCCGTGGCCCCTTGCCATCTGTATTACACAGCAGTAATACCAGGGTGGGTCCTGTAGCAATGTCTGCTTGAGAATTCCTCCTTTCTTTCCCCACACTTTCAAGGATTTTTCTGCTCACCAACATGCACAAGGCAGGCTCATGTGTCTTACAGAGTATTAGTGATACGTTCTTCGGCATGTGCCCCAGATTACGTTAGCCCTTTATAGCTCTGGCTTTTCCTGCTTGTCTGCTCATTTCTTATTGCATAACCTGCTGGCTCTGCCAGCAGAGCTTACCTCAATTCCAGCTGCTTATCCCATTTGTCTGTTCCCCTTGCCCCAGAGCTGTCTCTGCACTTTTCTTCATGTGTGCTGCACTGCATCTCACATATGTGATGTCCTCTCTTTATTGACTGCTTTCTCTTCTCCAGATTGCTTGGGATCCCCTTGTGTCATGATGCCTGTTAAATACTAGCCAAACAGAAGCTGGTAGTGTAGGATCTTCTTTCAATGTGGATTTAGCTCTGTGAGATTACCCACAGCACTTTGATTTCTCTCACCGCTCTCTTAAAATGATGTTAAACAGGAATCACTCTAAGTGTTGCTGACTCTTGTTGGCATAGGAGGGACCGTAGAGAATATAGACACAGCGGTCAGCCTAGTTTTATGAAATTATTGGCATCCTTTTAATAGATGGTTCATGAGTTTCTATGGGATATTCACCGTTCTTACATACAGTGGCTTTCTAAACACATTGCAGCAACCTAGAACTAACAGCCAGACTTGAAGATCTTAAGTCTGTTCATCACTGAGAGCAGGGGACCTTTCCATGGAAGTTTCTTTGGCATTGACCTAAAACTTCTCCTGCTTACAATGGTGCGAACTCCAGTATAAGGAGGGACTCCATAGCTGTGCTGGAATATAAAGTAGTTTGGTTAATTTGCTTCCATTGTTTTGGAGCTTTTTTACTAGTTTATTTTTAATTCAAAATTCAAATTCAGGATTCCTGCAGTACCATAATATATCATGAATTTTAACATTGGCAAAGTTCTTGTGCATAAAATGGTCATGATCCAGAACCTGCCAACACCTGTGCTTCTAAAATTCTCAAGCTCTGTTAGTTTCCATGGTGTTAAAGATCATTGTGCTTCCTAAAACCCCAGAAAGTTCTTGTCCTGAGAAGAGGCTATAATATATATAGTATACTATTGTTTGTAGTATACCTGCTTGAGTAAGAAGTAGCATAAAGGTTCACTGACCGAGGAAATGAGGAGGACTAAACTTTGACTTGCTATCCTGTTCTTATCCAGGGAAGATAAGCTGTGTCAAGATGTTTTCTTGCACATCCTACCTTCCTTTGCATATGAATTGTGGGTTTGTTAGGTCTCTCAGCACCTCATGGTGGCCTCACAATGGACAAAGCTGTGGCCTGTTGTAGGGACCCTGCATGAGGAATCAGACCTTGGTTTCCCCTTTCCAGCCTTTCAATCTGTGAAGGTGCTCATGGAAAGCAAATAGCAAACAGTTTTATATGCAGTTTGAGCAATACATTACTTCTTTATGGGCACGAGGGAACAATCTTATCTGGATTTGAAATCCCCAAGAGTATTCCTCAGTCTCTCAGAATTTACTTTGTCTTTAGGTTAGAGTAAATTCCAAGTAAGACTTGCAGAATTTTGTTTCTTTTTTCTTGTTGGAGAATGTAAGAGTAGAATGTCAAAGTTCATCCTGGACATAAATGGCTTTTCACTGATGTTTGCTATACAGAAATGTTTTCTACCTATGAGAGAAGATACTTCAGAAAATGAAGAGAGACCAGTGATCCATGAAGTTCAGTAACCCCTCTGTGTTAGGCTCTACCAGATGCTTCCTATGAAGCTGCAAGAATTCCCTCACCATACCAAGCTGTTCACAGAGGAAGTTTCTGACCCCAGGCATGTATCTGCCAGAAGCTGTTTGTTAACTGGTCTGCTTTGTTGCTACACCAATGTCTGTGGTACTATTTGGTGGCATGCACAAAGTCAGTGTAGGCACCAAAATTACATCCTTCTTCTTGGGAAGGTTCTTTTCCTGTTGTGTAAATTAAACTTCTATTCTGGGGTATGTGAGATAAAATGTTTCAGCTTCCCTTTCTCAGAAATGCCTATTCTCTATTATGTTGTGCTTCTTGGATTGTTTTATAGGTATTTAACCTTTCGATTAACAGTGAGGAAGATGTTTTCTTGAAGTAGGTAGGTAAATGGTGTCACACTTAAGTATTTATTCTTCAAGTAGTTTTATTTTTTGAAACAAAAAGGACTGGTTGGGTTCTTGCGAACTGCTTTTCTGAAGACAAAAAAAAAAACCATTTTGTGCATTATGCTCTTCAGCCAATGCTAAAACTTTGAGAAGAGAGGGTTGGATTAATTTTTTTGTCCTACCTTTGTACTACAGTGGTTACAGTGCAAAAATTACTTAAAATATTTATAGCCAGCACTGCTGAGCCCGTTGCAGGAATACACTGCTTGGTTCTGAAGGCTGTTCTTCAAAGAAGCTGTCTGAAAAATGAAAAATTGGAAAAGTGCCTTGTTTCAAAATCTGGAAAAATATGACTTGTGATGAAAGATTTGTGCTCTTTTATATTTATCCAAAACCCACCCTGACCATAGCCTGTAATCTTACCAACTGGGAAAAGACAAGTATGTGGGGTTGTTATTATTTCCTAGCTGGAATTTTGACTGTAAAAAGAACACAGTGCAGCGAGGGGAAAGTAGCTATATTAAGCATCATGCCTTTGTTCTGCTGGCTCTTTTTCATTCTGGATACTCAGTAAGCTGTGTGCCTACAAGTATCTTTGTGCCTCAACTTTTGCAGTACTTTAAAGAAAAAGAATTCCATCAGGTGGCAGCAAAGGCTTTCCTGCAGCTTTTGCTGTTACCCCTTCACCTGTGGTGTTCAGCTGCTGTGGCCCTACAGTAACTCACTCCTCGAATGAAGTTAGAGGTGTTGGTGCCATATCACAGTACTCTTGCATTTAATAACACTAAAATATAAATGGAGGATTAAGATTAATAGTGGAGAAAGAGAATTGGTGTTATTGGATGGTAGATTTTTAAGGCTGTTTGGGACCAGCATGATCTGCTGTGACTTCCTACGTAATACAGATCACGGCGTTTTGTACAATTATTCGTGCATGAAGCTGGTATGTTGTGGTTGAACTAGAGAGTATCATTCAAAGTGAAATCCAGTCTTGATCTAAAGTGAGCTTGCTGAATAACTGTCTTCAGTGCATTCTCATGGAAACGTACTGACAGCTTGCACTTGAGCAGAAGGTCGTACTCAGGACAGTCCTGGTTTTTGTCAGAACTGGTGAGTGTTCAAATGAGAACTGCACAATTTTTATTTCTCATGTTTCAGTAGGTGGTGTTCACATACTGAACTTCAAATACATACATACATACATATTTATACTTTTTTCTTATGTATTTTGCTAAGGAAGCAGGTAATTTTCTCACCCAAAGGTCACTATGAGTTAGGGAGGTTTGCAGTCACCTGGTGGGTTACCTCATGTACCCACAGTTGCTATAAATTTCTCTGTGTCCTAGACCTCATAAATTCTCAGCAGCCTTCAAAATAGATCATAAGTGGGATTTAAATGCTGTATAGACCTTTTGCAAACCCTCTGCACACTGGTGATGTTAACCTTGAGAGAATGAGTGAGTTTACAGCTGTAAGTTATAGGCTTGAAATTGCTGGGTGAGGTTCTTTGGCCTCTGCTATGCATGAGATCAGAACAGATGATCCTAATGGTCTGTTCCAGCTTCAAAATACTATGAAGTACTGCAGAGGTCCTGTGTGGGCTCTTTAGCACAAAGATAAATCAACCTCTTTGAACAAAAGCCAGAGAGGAATATTTTATCTGAATAATTTACTGTATGAAAATATTCTCTGTAGTATATTAACCTGTCATTTTCTTATCGTCATATTTCTGCCACAGAAATGTGGCAAAAGCAAAATACTGCTAACTCCTGTTCAAATGTAGAAGCATATAGTATATATAGAAAGTAGTGTGGGCTTTGAAGAACCCACTCTGAAAGCTTTAATTTTTATCAATTTGAGTAGATCAGTATTTGGCTTTTAGTGATCTAATTGTGTGCCTAAATAACCAGGGAGGGAGGAGGAACCCACAAAAGTAGAAAAAAATCTGGGGTTGGCAGCATTCAGAAAGATTAAGAATATAAATAATTTTATTTCTTTTCTTGATTCTTTCATTGGGGAAGGATTTTTCTGGGTTGAAAGTAAGCATTGTGCTGTCATGTTCTCAGTGTTTGGTCAAAGCATGAAAGAAGCAGATGCGATCATTCTGAAACCTTCATCCTGATCCTCTATCAATAGGGGAAACAGTAGCCTAGCAAAGATGTCATCTTTATCTTTTGTGAATTAACAAATAGGAAGTATCACATCTCCAAAAACCATTATAGGTGATACGAAATGGTTTGAACTACTGAAATACACACAGGACACTAAGTGAAGATACGTACTTAGATAAAATTTATGAGTGGATCCTTCAGCCACATCTGCAGAAGGATAGTCTGACGTTTAATAGTGGGTGAATAAATAATACTATGTGAAGAGAGAAAATATTAGAATGGTTCAAAAAGTGTGCTACTAAAATTGCTTATGGGAAGAAAATTTACCAGTGAGACCCACAATCCAGCAAAAACTCAACTGAAGTGATAAGAGAATCCATCCCATCTCTGAATAAACAGTTCAACTGCGTTTGACGGAGAACCTTGTATTTTCTTTCTTCACTGGCTTTGTTTCAGTTTTCAGGCACTGGATCTTATGTTTCTGTCTGATCATTGAAGAGCCCACTATGTTCAGAAATCTTCAGGATGGTAGTGGTAGATCATGAGCAAGTCACCTTTAGCATCTCTTCTCAAGTAAAGCTGCTTTAGTCAGTCTTGATGTCAGTCACGCTCTCCATGCATTGGGTAATTTGTATTGCTCCTTCTTTGAAATACTGAAAGACCTTATTGAAGGAAAATGCAGTTAGCAGGATTTAGTCTCATGTTTGTTGGTCTAGAAAGAGCCTTTGCCCAAATTATACACCATGTGACATACAAAGATAGGGATGCATCTGCCATCACTCCCACTGCTGCCCCAGCCACCCTTCCAGGCTTTGTCTGCATTAGGTTAGCTGCCAAACTGTGCAGTACATAGCAGTAACTATTAATGATTAGTGAGCTTGTCTTTTTTGTTATTGTTGTTTAAGTTTGGGTGGGGTTTGTGTGTTAATGGACCTTTATGCCAATAAAAGATCATCAACAGCCATGAGTCTGTTAGAGCTGCTATTGTGTAAAAGGATGGGAGAAAGTAGGAGGTGACCCCTAAAGATTGTGATCACCAGGAAGATATCACCTTCACTGAAAGAATCAGAAAGCAAGCTAGCAAGTGCTCAAGGAAAAAAAAGAGCAGGAATGAGGGATCTGGTTGAGAATGAAGAGAAGGGGAGAGGAGCAAGTGGTAAAGAAACGTGTAATAAAGGATGAGGTAAGAAATAAGAAAGCCACAGCAAAAGGATTAAGCAGGACAGTACGCTGATCCTGCCCCAGATGACAAAAAATATTTAAATGCCTTCCTAATGATGTTTCCCATGTAAGTAACTTCTGTAATTTCCTCTTAGCTTTTGCAAATGGGAAGAGTAGTCTGGCATATAAATTGAAGGAAGACTGGTTCATGTGGCTGAAAATGAGAAGAGGGATACGGTCTTCCTGATTAGTCTCATGCCAGAGTTGTTCAGGATATGTATGTGTGAACCTTCTTACTTTTTTGACATTATCAACAAATGCTATAGAGTGCTCCGAAATATGCATGTGCTGTAGCACTCAATAGAAGCTGACACTCTCAAACTGCTCCATAAATTACATATAATGAACTTTCTTATTAAAAAAGACTTAACAAAAGGAGCCAGCTGGCTTAAGGAGAAGGTGGCAGATGAAAAGAGCACAATTCAAAGAAGTGTTCACACATTAAGGAAGTATTTTTACAGGCTTTCCCCAGACTGTAAGTGGGAATGGAATTATACATTGCATGTAAATGTCAAGTGACAATAATATCTTCTGAGTTAAGTCAACCTTGCAAACTCTTTCCTATTTTTCTTAAGCAGATGAATAAAGTTTAACTTGTGATTTCCTTACTAATCATCTTAGTAAGCAGTGGGTGAGTAGACTTTTTGCTGTATGGGTAGATTAATGTGACATTTTCACAAGACTTTTGTTTTTAAGTTATTACTTGTGGGTGTGGATCTAATTCACAGCTGTTTTTTGAGTGAATTAGGTATGCCATCACTCATTCAAATTCTGCATTTCATCAATACTTTTAGATTAATCTTTTATCCATTCTTTGTTAGAGGTGTGTAATTTATCCTGATGTCTCAAGATAGTCAAGACTCCCCTTCCACCGAGCACAGTTACTTTAGTGCACGATTTGGCCTCTTCTCTTTTATAGAAAACCAGATTTGAAATTGAACAAAATTCAAAAGCATATCAATATAAAGAGGAGAAAATTCTCTCAACTAGTACATTTCAGCTACATAAATCTCAAGTTTACTCATACGGTTCTTGATTTAATTTATTTTAATAACACAATGTCTGATATCCATGTGATAGTTTACCAGTTCTTTTTATCTCTCTGAACAGAGAGAGTCTTCTACTTCCTATCTAGTTACAGAATATTTCCACACTCGGTTTCAATTTATATTCCTGTTTTTTCAAAACTGCCTCTTTAAATGCCATGAGGCCCCCACAAAGCTACTTCTTTCCTACTATGGACAAAGATAACAGGGTTATCTAAAAACTATGCTGAGAGACCATCATCTGTGGTGTACTGTAAGCCATCAAACAAATTCCTCTTTCCTCTCAAAGTCATAAATATTTGTGCATATGTGAGAGACCCAGACAATACAGACTTGCATTGCCCTGTTTTGCACAGAGAAGTGCATTTTCCACATGATAACAAAGTAGCAGCTCCTCATAGTAGGAGAAATTTTTTGTATGAAGTTTGTGGGAAATGAAATGCCAGCAATGGAGGGATTTAGCTCTGTCAATTACCAGTGTGCAAGCAAGAGAATGAATGCCAAATACCAGGAATTCATGCCAAAAAGGGCAGATCTGCCAATTCACAGAAGAGGTTTTATGTGAAGGAGGCCTACTCAAGGCAGGATGAATTGCTGGTTTTCATTACGCTTGCCGTCTGTGCCCAGTCTTGGCCTTTGCCTTGTCTGTGTAAGGGGATTAGGTTGTGGGTTGGTTTGTTGTGTTGGGTTTTTGGGGTTTTCTTGGTCATATTGAGGAATTATGGGCTCTGAAAGTCGTAGCTTTAGTAATGCTGCATGGTTAGCGCATGAAGAACCATATCAACATGTGCTTCGTGCAGAATTGGATGTTTTGTGTGGGGATCTTCACGTGACGTTCGCTTGCACGAAACATTGGTTTTCTAGACTCCTTTAGTTTAACCTTGGTTGTGTTCTAACTGTTAGCTCTCTTCAACAGAAACTAGAAAATATCCAAAGCATATGGAAGTATCTACATTTTCAACAAACAATGAACTTTGGAGATGATACTGATATCTATTTCTACTAACCTTCCTGTTTCTGATAACCTGACAGATCAGTGTTTCTGATTTAACAACCCCAAACTTGCCAGTGTTAGCTGTATATTATGAATCTGATTTATCTTTTGTTTAGTCCTTTACGTATGTGAACCAGTGTCAGCTCTGTTTTAAAACACTGTCCACAGTGGTGTAGAACGTGGAGTTGAATGCCAACCATATTTGTCTAAAAAGCTGACTCTAAAACTGGGCTGTTTTTCCACCCTACGCTGCTTGCTGCTGCAGCTGCAGTACAGGTAGTCCCCCGGACAGCTAACTGAAGTCCAGCCTTGCTCTACTTGGCGTTACTTATCCGCTTCTCTAGATTCTGAAGTCAGTAGTGCCAAGGGTTGTAGAAGCAGAAATATAAAAACTTAGAATGGGAAACTGTGTGGGTTCAGAGAAAAAAACAAACTTACATTTGAAAGTACCTAATAAAAATATTTGACATTTAAAAACTAGACATATTTTGGCATTTTTCCTTCCCCAGCTGTTTCATTTTAAGGTCAATAATGTTAAAATTTCAGTGCTGGAAGCACATTCATTTATGTCTGCATGAAACTGTTGAGTTATGGAAGCTTAGTTTGGATTCTGTGTTCTTTTTGCGTGGGAATGTAACTGTGGCCACTGAACTGAGCCAAAATAAGTTGGTGCTGAATTGTCTTGAAGTGAAGGATTGTCCTGGTCTTACCTTCCTGTTTGATACGTGTTCTACTGCTTTAACTGGTACTAGAGCTCATGCAGACTGCAGTCTGTTCATCAGGCTTTGCTTGTACTGGAAAATATAGTGCTCTCAGTTTTAATGGGACCAGTTTGTTGAGCAGTTCATGCACAAGCTCTCGTACTGACACCTGGGAAGCGTGAAGGGAGGATGCAATGAGGGACTGAGAGTGAAACTGCCGCTGTACCCCGTCACTTTGCGAGGCAGCTCTCCCGTGCTTCTGTCCTGGCCAGGCCAGTGATGGTGCACCATCTGACTCCTCTATTTCTTGTGGTGCCACATGCAGCATGTCTAGTCTGTGCAATTAGATTTCAAATCAGATATATCTGCACCAGACTCAGATATTATGGTAGCCTGAGCCCAGAACCACAATGGCTGCATTTACTGAAACATTATATCCGATCAAATAAGCTCTGATGAGGGGTTGCTGGCTTGGTCTCTGTGCTACGCTGCCTCTAATTCTGGACAGAGAATTAATGTTTCTAAGAATTTTGAAGGTCTTGGGTGAAAAGGGTTTATTTTCCTATCTTTATTGATTTTTTTTAACTGAAATACCTTTCCAGCCCATTTCCTGTTTCCCCCAAACGGAGGAAATTCTAAGTAACTACTGCATTTAGTTTAATGAAGGTTCACTTTGAATGAGCTTCTCTGAGATGAGAAATAGAATAGGTTCATTA
Organism: Aegotheles bennettii; assembly: GCA_013398125.1. Lineage (NCBI taxonomy): Eukaryota > Metazoa > Chordata > Aves > Caprimulgiformes > Aegothelidae > Aegotheles > Aegotheles bennettii. The sequence goes on along the minus strand of VZRW01011179.1, from coordinate 185,362 downwards.
ACACAAGCAAAGGTTTTTTGTAAAAAACCCAATGGTATTGTTTACTGATGATAATAACAGTCATGCCTTTTATTAGAGACAGACTTGCACTTCACACTAAAATATTTATTTTCCACCTATCAATGCAATTTGAAATAAGAGAATTGGTTATTGGCAACAGAAAGCATCAACACTGTTGACGTGTAAATAAAAAAGCACTTGTTTATCTCTGTAGAATTCATGTGAAAGTAGAGATCTTGTGTAATACAGAAGAAATTGTGCTTCTTAAAAAAATTCTAATGAGTTGGACATGAACTTATTGGTATAATTAAAAAACCATTAAAAAATATTTTGCTGGTATTCCTTTCCAGTGGAAATCATAAAGTGGCCTGTAACCTTTTATGGAAACTGTAAATGTCCATTAAAAGTCTTGAAATAAAACACATCATTTGAAATAGGTGTTTCAGAAAGTGTTCTGAAGGATCAAAGAGTAGCAATTACAACACCTTAACAAGTATTTCACTGTTCTTGTCAGAGAAAATATTTCAAGAAAATTTTTGCCCAGATTCTAATGTTACTGTATCATGTTCTGAGAGGAGAAACTGGGTAGAAAAAAGGACACCAGCAGACTCTTTTTTAAATATTCCCAGCCCTCCCATCTCTCGTTCAGAGGAAGGCAAGGTCAGCAGCAGCTCGGGGCTCTGAACCACACTCTATTGTGTGGTGTAGACGTGCCCACGCCTCCACAGCCAAGAAGCTTTTAGTCACAGGAAAATCCTTTTCCATTAAAATTATTAGTGAATGTTGTTTTCAGTCTCAGTTTCATCATATGTTGAAATCTACTGAGAGGAGAGGGATATATACATACATATATCTATATCTATCTATCTAAGGACAACAGGGGGGGTTGTTATTTATTTTATGACAGATTGGTCATATTTCTGTGAGAAGATAACATATGCCTTGTACTTGCTTAAAAAATACAGGTGTGGTTCCTCTAGCTTTTTCTTGGCAAACAAGTTGGCTTAGGAAGTTATTTCCCTCCCAACTCCACCCTGCTAGAGTTTGCCACCCCTTCAATTGTGCTGGTACAACTGTTTGTGTATCTGCACTTCAGATTCAATTACTGGAATACCATGGGTTTGGATTTTTTTTGTTTTGGTTTGGTTTTGGAGGACAGAATGCTATTTTTAGCCTAGATGGTTTCATTAATCCAAGTTATAGTATAACCCTGTGAAAAGTCCTATCCTAGCTGAAGGGCAGCAGAGGAGAAACAGGAAGGATGAGTGCCTGGGGAAATGACCTGTGAAACTCCCTTGGTTGCCAAAGAAAAGGTGCATGAACATCTGCCTTGGTGTTTTCTTGCTGCTTGGCCATCAACCAAACTTGTGTTCCTGTTCTTGGGCCTGTGGATGTAGGTAGTGTTAGGGAATGCAGCTTTACTCATTTGTTGAGCAGAGCACAGTAGTTCTGGATGGATATGGATATCTGGATGTACCAGGAAACTGCTACAGAATTATGACAGAGGAGAGCTCGAGTTCCTTCTCAAAACTGTTGCATCTTGTAAGTGCTTTATCCTCCCGCTTATGAGTTACACTGTCTCTGTCAGCTTTAAATTGGTGTTTCTGCAAAATTAAGTAGGTGTTAAATGGTAAAATAAAGACTAACCTCACTGTGACCTTGGAATTTAATAAGGAGAGGTGTTGGTTAGGTGCTGGTCTCTTTTGTCTGAAGGAAGGGAAGTAGCCTGGGAATTGTATGGGCCTTAATATTTAGTCAAGCAAGCATCTGTTTTTATTTGGGGGGGTAGTACATACACGCTACCTGTCTTCATGTCTTGGTACTGCATGTGTGGAACCAAACATATGGGTTACAGTAGCAAAAAATATGTAGACGTGATGTAAAGATGTTTTTCTGTTTCCATTCCACAGCAAACTGTTTACCTGTATGAGAGATTAGTTGATGTCTTTTTATTATTTGTGTGCCTCAGCCTAAATTAAAGCAAACTAAATTAAACTATTTGTGTTTGATATTTTACTTCATATTTTATACAGCAAAGCATGTCAGTACACATTGGAATGCTTTGCTAAATCAAACTTCTCTTTGAGAACCCTCTTTATTTCATTAGTTATTGCCACAGTGTCAATAGGAGATATTGCCCTTCCTTACCTTGCAGTCTGTTTGGATACTGTGACAGAAATATCTGATAAGATAGAGCTTTGTTACTGCTCTCAAGTTTAGAATGGGATCATTTTGGTTTTTTAGCCTTCTCCTGGTAGTCTTGAAGAAAAAAAAAAGTACTGTAAGGAGGTTGCTTTCAAAAGCACTGTTGACCTGGTTCTGCTGGCAATGGAGTTTAAGGGGTTTTCACGTTGAGCAGAAGTTTCATGATTACTTTATTATAGAATAATATAGTCAGTTATTTTCAAAAGTGGTTAGTAATACTGGGTGCCTCAGCCTCTCTGTGCCCACTCTGAGATGACTCTGTTTTCAGAATGCGTGCAACACCCACTCACTGGAAATGCTGGCCCCTTGAGATGTTTCAAACTGGGCATTCAGACCCTATGTGGTCTATTTCTGTTGAAATTCTGACTCCCTCTACAATATAATGTACTTGGGTTTAATTTCCATGGGATTGGCAGGAGCCTCCTGGGTCACTGAATATTGTCTCTTCCCATTTCAGACTGTGATAGCCTACAGGGAAATGGCTTGTAACACAAGACAGTGGTGTTTTGGGTTTTTTTGTTAGGAGTAGCCTGTAATCTAACAGACACTCTTGGCTCATCTTACTTAAAAAAAAAAAAAATTAAGCAGAGAGAAATGGATAATTGAAGATTTTTTTCAGTTACTTGCTGAATAAACCAAATGTTCAAATCCAGACTGAAAAGAACTGCCCTTTCCTTTCCAGAATAAAACCTCAGAAGACTTTACTCAGATACAGTAAAATGCTTGACCTGAATCCAAGTATTGTAGTTTAATTTGCAATTTCTTAATGGAAGCTGAATAGAAAATAAGAAAAAACTTTAGAACTCATTCACAAGCAATAGTTCTGGTGCAACTGTGGGCACCGTCAACTAACGGTCTTCTTCTGTGCTGGTCTTTCCTTTACAAGTTTTGGTAGTCCTGTCTCCCACACTCCTCTCACTTTTGTTCCTTCTACTCAGGTTTTTTCTTTGATAGAATATAAGAAACTCAGATTCAATTTCCTTCTTTGCTTGAGAGGACTTGAACTTACTTTCAGCCATCTTCCAGAAGAATGGTTTAGAGACAAAGTTACCAGATACTGAGGAATATCATAGGATCACAGAATGGTTGAGGTTGGAAAGGACCTCTGGGGGTCATCTTGTCCACCCCCCCTGCTTAAGCACGGCGATTTAGAGTAGGTTGCTCTTTCTCTCATTGATGTAATTTCATTTTGTAAGACATCTTCTTTTCCCTGGAGTGCGGTTATGTAGGTGAAGGGATTGGTCTGTAAAATCACTCATGCACATTTGGTCTCTAACTCCTTGTATATGAAAGCTTTCTGTGCAGGCAGAATGGCTTCATTAGGGGACAGTGAGGGGCATTCAGCTCAAAATGTTTTACAGCTGAGTTAAGGCATTTCCTGAGAAGCTGGAGGTTTCTTTAGGATCAGTTTCAGCTGTAAGTAGCTTCTGACTCTTACATGGAGGGAAATTTTGCAATTACTGCCCTGAGTTCCCTTTTACTCCACCAATTGCCGTTCCCTGTATGATTGTTGGCCCTCTAATCAGCAATAATTTTCTTCTCTTATGAATCACAGTGGTTAGTTCCAGAGTCAAAGGGCTCCGTGGAGATTTTTGACCATTCCACTTTCAACCATTTCTCTGGTTTTAATATTAAGACACCTGCATTCAGGAGATCAAGTTAGTTTTCTCCTGTATGTTGCTGTTCCTTTTTATTGCTTCTATTTTCTTTTGGTTGAGACTTTTCTGGAGTAGCATTTTGCTCTTTCTGCAGCCTAATAGATAAAATCTGTTTCAGGTCAAGGAGATGAGATTTTGAAAGAAATCTCCTTTGGTGAGAGTTTTCTGAGGACCTGTCCATGTGTCTGCAGGAGAAAAAGTGAAAATGCACCTTCAGCGCTGCAGAGCAATCAATTCCTGTTTAAGTTCCTGTTGGACTGTATGGTCTGGAGGACCATGGCAGGGTTCAAGTATATCTAGACAGAGGGAAATAAGACAGTGGTCTCCTACATAGGTCTTTATCCTCTCACTACCAAGCATCTGCACAGCAGAGGGACATCTTGCTACTGTCTTCTCCGAGTGTTTTGTGAATCTATTTTTAAAGATTGTGGGTTGGTTGATTGTTTTTTTTTTCCAGATGTATTGTCCAACTTGAATTACCAACAGCTTTGAGTAGACCAAAACTGGGGGAACAACTTTTGGTTTTGAAAATGAACTACTTGCCAGAAACTGCAAAAATGCTTAGCTGTATCCTGAACTGAGAATGTACATTCTCCTCCAGAAGATGGAATTAAATCAAAGAGTCTGGGAGCTTGTGTTCCTCTGCTGTCAGCAGTAACTCAAAACCTGCTGGCAAAGTGTGTATTTTATCTGCTGGTGGTGCGTATGAAGACAACTGCCTACTACTGCTGTTGCTATTGGCTCTAGTAACAGATGTTTGTGATATGTGTGTTTTTAAAGTCTGAAATCTACTGCCAAAATTTGTCAGCAATGGTATACCATTCCTCTTCTGCTTTGAACGATGGGAGAGCCTGATAGGACAAAACAGTGTGTAGCCTTGAAATTCAAAGCAACCTAATATATAGTGCGAGAGGTAGAACTAATAATGTCCTGTTTTCTTTAAATTGGAGGTTTCACTTTTGTTAACCAATACTGTAACGATATGAGAGTATATATATATATATATTTTAATCCATGTCTGTGCTTAAGCATTCATGTTCAGTACTGTTATATTTGTAGGGTTAGAGCCTTCCTGTAATTTCATGGTGTTCCAGACTATTGTGTGCTTGAGATAGTCTGCGGTGGAAGTGAATGCTTATTTGAGTTGCTGTGTATTGGCTGCAGGACAGCAGTAATACTCTAAATAAGCAAGTACTGATGTTGTAACTTCTACACAGAAAAGAGGTAGTTGTGAAAAATCTTTAGAAATTTTGCTAACTTGTGGATCTATACAGGGAACTAAAGTAAATATGAATTCTGATGTTAGAAGGAAATACACATTTTGGGTAAACGGGTGGCATTTTAGACAAGAACTATAGGAAGTATTAAACCAGCTCTGACTTGACTCTATCCTGTTACTGCAACTTCTCTTTTAACACCATGGGTTTCATGATACGTAACCCAGCCCTGATGGATTAGTTTGAATCAGCAGTAAGGCACCTGAGCATGATAAGTTTAGATCATCTCATTAGAAATGAGAAATTGAACTCTTGCTAGTCTCTTTATGTAATTTTGTTCTTTAATATTTAGGAAGACTTTTCAGAATAATATCCTTGTTTCCATTATAAAAAGAGATCATAAAGTCATGTGAGCTGGAATTCATAATCATGAAGTGTGCATATCTAGCCAGCTTATTTTAACATGATGCACATGGGCCTTTGAAAATGACAATTATGGCCTTGAACTGGGCTTTCTGTTAGTAAAAGATGTAATATTGCAAAATGTATAATCTCTGGGTGGTGAGGGTAAGGACTTGTGGGGAAATGCTTACTAAAAACGTATTTAGCCTAGATAGCAAGGACACAACTACAGTATGTAACTTCGATGGTATTTTGTGGCAGTAGCTAAAAGCATATGCAGAGAGTTTGGAATGCATTCCTTAGATATGAATTAGAAACAAGATTAGGATAAATTTTGATTAGATAACAGAAAGGCACTGATCCAGCACTTGCAAAGCATTTGATTTTGGTGTTGAGGTAGGTTGTTGGCCTGCAGAGTGAAAGGTTTGAGTACTTTCGAGAGTTAGCTGGCTTTATAGCTGGAGTCTGGCTGGAGGGAATTCAGCAGATAATGTGGTCAGAGTCTGCTGGAAGAGAGAGTGCCTTCAGCCCCTTTACCATGAATCTCTCCTGACCTCCTCACAACTGAAATAAAAGTAGCAGCAGGGCTTGCAGAGTGGATAATGGACAATGCCTTTTGAATCTTTCAAAAGCCTGACAGAATTATTAAATTTTGATTCTTTTTGATATTATAGTGCTGTTAAACTAATGGGTTGGTGGGATTCGGGAGCGTGAGTTTTGGGATGGTGGTGAGGAGAGATAAATCATTCTTTTCTAATTTTTTGTTCTCTAGTAAGATCAGGTCAACTGATGTGTTCTGGTAAGTCTGTGGTGGAGTCTGTTGTAAGTAAACATTGCAAGTGCTGGGATCCCTGCCTTGGTGAGCTATAAAACTTTACATCTCCATGCAGTCACCCACAGCTTCTCATCATGTGTGCCCCATGTGTACCAAGCCATCTGCTCCTTACCACAGAGGGGCAGAAGTGCTCTTAGCTCTTCAAGGGAAGGCAGTGTGGTGGGAACAGAGAAGCCATGCACTGTAGGTTATTGCAGTGTGTCATGTGGAACGACAAGAATTTTTTTAAAGGCAAATAGAATAGCCTGTAATGTAAGTTTTCTTTTAAATCTTCTTTAGGAGATGGGGAGATGATTGGCTGGGACCAACATAGGAGATTTCCTCTTAGCTCTTAGCACCTTGGGCTATGGATTGAACTGCAGATACAAAATGCACTCTAGTGTCTGTCAAAGAGCAGAAACAGGGGATGGGCAACAACTGACCTCTCTACAGTCCTTCAGATTTGTCTTTATGTCCTTCAGGGGCAGGCTATGATCATGCATTAGTGACGCATTCAGCGATTTCCCTGTATATATAACATACTTTATGTGCTTGAAAGAACAGCAACAGGGAGACAGCAGTGAACATTGCTGCGACTTAAAACGGGCCGCTGGATGGGTGGAGCGGTCTGGGAATGAAGAATGTAGGGCAGGATGTAGTTAAAGATAATGTAAGCTATGTTCCACCTCTTTGTTTGAGCTTTATTTTAATTCATCTCAAGTTGCAATGTTATTATTCTTTATCTAAAGCTTTTTTTTTTAACTTTTAGGAAACACAGTGTTAATACAGCTCTCTCAGTGTTTAACAAAGATTTAGGCTACTGTAGTTTCTTTATGTCGTGGATATGATTCATTTTGGCCATGGGAGGAGAATGACAGTTAACTTGCTTCACAAACCTTTCCTGTGATTCATGGAGTGCCATTTGTGTCAGCCTTGAAGGAGGCACTTCATATGCTTCTTAGCAGGAAGGAAAAAGAGCATGATCATAGTTACCAGATAGGATATGGAAACTGGGTGGGAGGGAAGGGAAAGGGGAGAGGGAAGTGCTGATTATTCAGAAGAAAGTTGCAGGAATGCCAAAATTCTGTCTGCAATATCCATTCATCTACTTAATGAAAAATGGATACATACCAAGCCTATATATAATTAAGGGAAACATCATGACTGTAATTGCCATGTTCACAAAATAGTATGCCTTATTATGTAACTTTTTTGTGTAAATGTATTTTAGCGTTTTTCCTTCTGTCTCCTGTTTCCATCACTGTTTCATATGGTATGAAGTTCCTGTCCCTGAGTGATGTGTTTCAGCAACAGTTTCAGGTTTTGCTCTCAAGCTAAGACGGCCGTGTACAATGCTTTATGTTCTGCAGAGACAGATTTTTGTGCTGTAAAGTACTAATACAGTTAGCAACTTAGGAAGTGCACTAGCTTGCCAGATCAGAAGACATTTTCCTTTCCTCACAAAAAAGTAATTTAAAAAGTTATACCACAATTTTCTTCCTAAAAATAACAGCACAGATTGGCTGCTTAAACTGCTTGTAAAGAAGAATACAGCATTAAATGACAACCCCTAGTGCTGCACGGCAGGCTTGGGGCTCTTTCACAGCTTCCAGCTGCTTCCAGATGTTTTCTTTATACCTGGAAACTGCAGAGTAGGATTAAATGGGAGCAGGAAAAGTGGAAATCTATGTTTCCTGATGTCTTAATTTCGTAAATGGGTTAGGGGCTCGTGGCTGGCTGTCTTCCCACAGCTGGCAGTACTCTGTGTGGTACATGCACCTGCATCAGGAGACAGAGCTGTGGCTGTGCAGCCCTGTAGCATCTACGAGGAGTCCTTACCCAGCTAAGCAGATGCACAGCAACGTTAGAATGGGAAAGCAGAGGTGTAGTTAGAGATGAAAGGAGCAAAATTAGGAAGAATGCAGAGGAGAATAGAAGTGGATGTGAATTACTAAGCACATGTCCTGTATTCATTGATTTCCACTGGTAATTAAAATTTTACTGCTTGATTCACCAATGCTCTTCAGTCTTCCATTATTTCCTGTGTTATAAAATGCTGGCTCTGTTTCGATTTTGCAGGAGCTGTGTTTATTGGGGATAAGGGCTCTAATTATAGCTGTGAACTATACTGTACTAAGAGGGCATTTAAGTTTCTTCTGACTGTTTCTGAGGCAATGTGATGAGTCATGAAATATAACTTTTGCAGAAAATATCCTGATTGCCTAATGACTAGGTGTTGGTAGATGAAATTACACACACTCTCTCTTGTTCACATGAAACCAGGGAAGTGTCTTTCTGAGTAAGCTGTTTGTTCAAGTTACCCAAGAAATGTCAGGGTTTACAGTTGCAAAATAGGAAAAAAAGTACGTGTTTGAGGAGCTTGAAAACACCTGCTGTGCCTTACAGATGCTCCAGAAATTCACAGCGTCAGTACCTCATATCTGCAAAGAAAAAATGCTGCCTGAAAATCACACAACTGATCATCCACGTACAAAATATTTTGTCTTGCAGATGATGTAGAGGATGTTAACAGTATGGAAAATGTCATGTTAGAGTATGCTGCAATGGACAGACAACTTAATCACTACATGAAGGCAGTTGAGGAAACGATAAATCAGGTAAACTGTCACCTGTTAAAGTCATGAAAATACATCCTTATTTAAATATTATCTTTTAATGGACACAAGTGCTCCGTTAACACAATACATAGTTGGGTAGACCTTTGGCAGATACAAACTGCTAAGGTCGTCAGTGCCGCTGTTACTTTTCCTTCCCAGCTGCTGCTGTGGTGCTGTGGTGCAGCTTCCAGTCCCGCCCCCCCGAGCCCCTGTGCCAGCCGGACCGCGGGGGTGCGCGGTGCCCCGGGCACGGCCGAGGGACGGGGGGTCAGGGCACGGCGGGTGCGGGTGATGCAGCTGCCTGTGCCGCAGGGGATGGAAGCTGCCCAGGGAAGGTGGCAGCTGATCTCAGGGCTGAACACGCGGCTGTGGCAGCAGAGCGCTGGTTTCCAGGGCCTTCCTGCCACACGAACCTGCCGGTGCTTATTGAAGGGCGAGCTTGTTAATTGTTCACTCAATTAGCTAGGGTCTCGCTTGCTCCCTGACCACTCGTTTTCGCAAGAGCGGCCGCATTTCGGCACGTTCGGGGGGTTCTCGCTCGGTGCTGAGCTCTGTGGCGGTTGCACAACCGCGGCCGGGGCTGCAGGGATGAGACGCGGGCGGCACGGGTTGCGTAAGGGCCTCGCCACCAGCAAACCGGGCTCGGCGGAGGGCCCCGCGGGTTAACACCGGCTCTC